>LGRX02026223.1:0-35970 GCA_001247695.2 Cymbomonas tetramitiformis | reverse complement strand
TGGCTCTGTCAAATACATTAAAGGGTCCTGGGCGTTTGGCATTCCAGGTGTTGCAATGAGCACACCCGCAGCCTGACAGGATAGTCCTGAGTGTCTTCATGGAGAGGTGTCGTCTGGGTACTGCAAACTGAAGCCCCTGTGAGAAGAGGTGAGCAATGTACTGGTGTGAGTAGTGGCCCAGACAGGCATGGAGGTACTGATGAGGGTCAATCCTGGGGACTGTGGTGGCATCCTTGAAAAGGATGATGGTGTCGAACGGGCCCCCCTGGATGAAGACACGGTCAGCACCGCCCTCCTCTCCTGCATCTGTGAGGTCCTGGGGGGAGTAGGTACCAGCTCGAGGGCGGGAGAAGAAGCCGGGTGTGCCTGCTGGGATGGTGGCTATCTCCTGAAAGTGATAGGTGAGTGGCCACCAGGCTGCAGATGGTGACTTCCGAAGACACACCGTGTATGAGGTGTTATTAGGGTCTAACCAGAAGTCCTCTAGCATCTTCATCAACATCCTTTGGATGATGGAGTTGATGAAGGGCGGGTTGGCTCAGAAAGAGCGCCCGCACTAGACATGATCCTCAGCAGGGTCCTCGAGGGAGTAGTAGTGCTGGCACTGTGTGTTACCCCGTGGGTAGGGGATGCCGTCCGTGTAGAGGTCTGTGTCACAATAGCCATGTGGACTGTGCTGAGCAAACTCTCTGTAGGCGGACCTAGCAACCATCCAGTCGACTGTGCCCTTCTCTGCAAGCTCCGAAGGGGCAGGCTGCAGGAGGGGTCTCCTCTGTGCTATGGAGTGGGCAGATGGGGTGGCTCGCCAGCTGCTGGGGTGTACAACATAGTCTCTGCCAGTGTCATAGAGGTCAAAGAGAGAAGCACCGTGGTGCCATGTGAGGTCGATGAAGTCGGGGGAGCGGGCCCCGTGTCTGAGCATCTGGCGGACTGAGAGGAGGTTTGGGGCATTTGGATCATAGAAGGCTTGGAGAAAGGGGAGTGTGATCCAAGTGCCGTCGGTGTACTGGAAATCAATGGAGGCTGTGCCGACACTGTGAGGCTTGTAATGCTGATCCGAGGCTGTGGTCATGCTGGAGGTGCACGGGGACAACTCAGTGAAGAGCTCCCTGTTGTTCAGGAGGAGATGTGAGGCTCCTGAATCTACAAGGAGGTGTCCGTGCGTGTTGGAGGCACGGCGGCCTTTCCCAAGCAGGGGGAGGAAGACCGGTGTGCCGTGGGGACAGTGCGGGGCACTGTCGGTGCAGCTGAGGTCTCTCCCCACGGCGCTGCAACCGCAGGGTCGTAGACCTCAATACTGATCCCAGGGGCCCAAATGGTGGTCATCAATGACCTCAAACTGGGCCCAATCATCCTCAGAGTCTCCGGTGCAATATGAGGGGTGTGTTCGGCTGTAGTTCTCAAGGAACTGATTAAGCTGATGGAAGGAGGGAGATGGCATAACTGAGAAATCCCACTGAGAGTCCTCTGGGGAGTGTGAGCTATTTGGCCGTGGCCGAGGTGTGTCAGTGCGGATCGAGGTGTCTGCCATGAACTGCTTCCACTTAGTAGTGGTCTCCGAGGTGTCCTCCTGAGATTCGGGGATAGGAGGGAAGTGGAAATCCGGTGTGACGGCACAGGCCTGCACTGTGGACGGGACCGGGGGCTGCATGTGTGTGTCTGAGGTAGCAGCCAGCCGGTCAGTGTCCACCAATGCAGGCAGGGTGCCCGCTGTAGCCCGTGTAGTTGCCCTATCGGCAGTGGGCTGAGCAGGCACCGTACCGTCAGTGTCGGATACGGGAGGAGGAGGAGGAGGAGGAGGTGTGTGTTGGGGCGGATAGCCCTCGGTGTCTGACTCGGAGCCTGAGTCGGAGACATCGGCCCACAGGCCAATACTCTCAAGCCCGGGGTATGTACACTCCAAGGGGGCTAGGGAGCTGTCAGGGGCACCGAGTGTAGGCGGTTGCTCGGAGGCCACTGTAGTGTCGGCCCCGAGAGCTGTGCTGAGAGATGTAGGGGTGTCAGCGGTGGTTGCACCGTCAGTACAGACGGTGTGATCGGTGGGCGTGCCCACAAGCGCCTCATCGGCACTGTGTCCCAGGGGCGGTGTGGAGGCAGCTGCTGGCTCACAGAGTGTGGTGGGAGCTGCGGTGACACCACCGGAGGGCAAATGTGGTGTGTGGTTGGCCGGTGCCGTAGCACTGGCGGAGGCCGGCTGAGGTGAGGCAGTAGCCGGTGCCGTGGCACCACCGGAGGTCGGCTGAGGTGAGGCAGTAGCCGGTGCCGTGGCACCACCGAGGGCCGGCTGAGGGGAGGCAGTAGCCGGTGCCGTGGCACCACCGGAGGCTGGCTGTGTGGAGGCAGTAGCCGGTGCCGTGGCACCACCGAGGGCCGGCTGAGGGGAGGCAGTAGCCGGTGCCGTGGCACCACCGGAGGCTGGCTGTGTGGAGGCAGTAGCCGGTGCCGTGGCACCACCGGAGGCTGGCTGAGGTGAGGCATTGGCCGGTGCCGTGGCACTGGCATAGGCCGGCTGTGAGAAGGTGATAGCCGGCCGAGGTGACATATAGAATGTGTATGTCAGTGTTATGTGCAAAAGTGTGAGGAGCACAGCAACCGTGAAAGAGAACCAGTGCATGGCAATGGCTACTAGGGTGCGTGTGACCGAGGGAGTGTTACAGCCAGGCTGTGGTGTGGCGGTGTGTACGGCAGCAGTGTGAACCGGGTCCGTATGCGTGCCCTCCCAATGCATCCCCATCCCAGGCACTGCAATATGGATGCATGCAGTGTCAGGTGCAATTGTGGTGGCTGGGGGGATACCAATGGCCCGAGGCTCAGGCTGGTGGCAGTCGGGGGGTGGTGATGGTGGTGGGAGGGGAGTGGTGGAGGTGGGAGGGGTGGTGGCAGTGTCCAGAGTGTCCTCGGAGATGGTGGAGGCCACTGAGGTGCTGCCGGTCAGGAGGTCAGTCAGGTAGGGCACAGGGCACTGGGTGTTGCAGTCCACGGTGATGTCTGTCTGGACTGGGGCGGTGGCGGTGCTGTCGGCTGAAGCCAGTGACTCAGCTACCTGGTGCTGCCGCTCAAGCTTCTGCTGCTGCTGCCTTGCTTTCTTCTGCTTCTCCTTGTCCCGCTTCCTCTGCCGCTTTGTCTTCTCCCAAGCCGGGTCCTCGTGGTCCGGGTCCTCCCTCAAGTCAGTAGCCGTGACGGTGTCAAAGTACCTGAAGACGAGGAGGGCGGGGGGCTCCAGCTGGGGGAAGGAGAACTGGGTGTCGGGTGGAGAGGCGGAGGGGGAGAGGGAGCTGAAGGGATTGGGGGAGAAGTGGTTGGCCGAAGCCGAGGGGGGTGGGTGAGGTGAGGGGCCAGAGAACTGAGGGATCCAGGGCTTACTGGTGAGGGCGGGCCACTCGTCTCATCATCCTCCGGGTCCGCCCGGAAGCCGACCGCCTTAGCCGGATGGTGAAACTCAGAGCGGTTGGGGGGGGTGGCGGAGGGTGGTCGCTCTGAAGCCATGCAATCTCTCGCCGAGAGCGCGCCCGGATGCGGTGCCGGGGATGCACCGTCGGTGGTGAGGTGGGTGGTGGGGTGCGGTGGGGGTGGCAGGGGGTGCGGGTGTGGAGGGACGGGGGGCAGAGACATGGTTCACAGATGGAGGGGGGCCGGCCTTTACCCACATGTCGGCCTTCTCAGCCAGTGTGCAGGGACAGCCGAACCTGCCGAGGGAGTGGGTGACGGTCTTGCCGTACTTGTACTTGCAGGAGCGGCAGGGGTGGCCGATGGACTTGTCATTGGGGTCGGAAGGGGTGAACTTCAAGCCGTTCCAGGTGCCAGAGGGGGTGGAGTCCTTGTTGGTGGAGCCGGTGTGCTTGAGCTTGGAGGCTTTGTACAGGGCCCTCTCGTGCTCAATGAAGTCAGATCTGGTGCCGCCCCGTAGTGGTGAGCGGGGCCTGGATGGAGGTGGTGTGGTGGCCCGAGGGTGCGTACCCTTGCCACCCTTGCCCCCCTTGCCGCCCTTGCCATTAGGGTGCTTCTCCCTCGGCTTGGTTGTGTCAGCCGAGCCCCGCCCCCCCTCACGGACTTCCCCCGTCATGGAGGCAGCTCGGGGGCGGGATGAAGAGCCAGGGAGCTGGGAATGGTGGGCAGAGCCCTGGGTGTACCATACCTTCCCGATGGCCTCAATGAACTTCTGAAGACCACCGGGGAAGCCAGAGGAGGTCAAGCGGTTGTTCTCCTCGTAGGTGCGGATGACCTCGAAGTACAGAGGGATGTTGAAGAGGTGCTCGGCCGTGTCCTGGGAGGCCCGTAAGATGTCAATGAGGACCTCCTGCTCCTGCTGTCCAGAGAAGGCGGGGTGGAGCTGCCTGTGGTTGCCGATGAGGGTGGCGAAGGTGTTCAGCTTCACGGCGGGGTCCTCGGACTCAGAGATTCGGAGGGCCTTGGCCTTGGTGAGGTTGGAGTTGTCCGTGGAGGGGGGGTAGGTGATCAGGCGGCAGTGCATGTGCAGCAGAAGCAGTCTGCCGTCCACCTGAGCCCGGGGGGAGTCCTTCACAATTTGTGACAACACAATTTGTGTGTTGCCACAAGTGGCCGCAAGTAGAAGTTGAGCTAGAAGGCCATTGGAGATACCGTCGTAGGGCTCGTCCTTCAGTCGGCGTTGAAGGTTAAGTAGTGCTGGGGCGTGGCCAGGTCGGGTGGCGGTGAGCACACGGGTCGGGGCGTCACAGAACTTTTTGAACACAATGTCGCCGCCCGCGGTGAGGAAGTTCAATTGGAGTTCACGTTGTTGTTGGCGCTCGTGAATATCCGTGAGGGCATAGTAGGCGGTCTTCAACTGCTTCAGGAGCGGAGTGACGTCAGGGGTGGTGGAGCGGGTGTTGAAGGCGCTGGTGTTGTCGTCCATGATGTGCTTGATCTTGGTTGGAGGACGCCTAAATTTTGATGAAAATTTTCCCCTTTTTTCGGAGCCGTAGAGCTGCTGAGGGAGGCGCGGAGGCGCGGAGGCTTCGGCTCCTTCGTGATGCGTACACCCCCTCCTGCACGCTTCTTTCCAGAGGGGGGTTTCTTCACAGGTGCCCTTTCTCGCTCGTGCGCTGCTAAAGCCGGCTGCTGCGGCAGCTCGCTACCCGCATGCTGTTGGGAGCTCCTTTTCCGCTTCAACTGGTCGAAGGCGTTTGTTAGGGGTTGTGCTCGCGTGCGTGCATACGCTGCCTCCAAGCGACTCGGTTCGCGGTCGTCGTTGTCCTCCGACAAGTCGTCATCGTCACGTCCCAGGTCTAGGTGTACTGGGCGGCGAGTTGTCGTGTTGGTGTTGTCCTCGAGCTCAGATATATCAGATTCGGATTTTGAATCTGAAGCTGAAGAATAGTCTTCGACGAGCATGGTGATGATGATTCTTCCCCGTTCGATGTTGATGTTGGCTGCGTCTTGCGTCTCACTGTCAAAGAATATTGTAAATGTGAACGAAAGGAAGGGCGGCGACATCGACATCGACAACCGACACCGTCTCTACCGTCTTTGTACTCGTACTGTCAGATTTTTCGACAAATTTTCGAAAAATATCGATCGATGGGAGTCCAACTTTAAAAATTGCAGACGGGGGTGGATATTTTCCCTACGGACCCCCTATATTTTTCAAAATTTTGACATTTTCTTTTGGCTGAAATTTGACCTAAATTTTGAATAATTTTCTTTCAAAATTCTTGTTCAGGCCAAGTAATGAAGCTTGACGTGCTCTGTATGGTCTGACTTGTTTGTGAGGGTCTCGTTGTTCAACTCCTCAGGTGATTCGAAGATTGTGTCGCAGTCCAAGCAAGTCCACGGAAACGTCATCTCCAAATGCGGTAAGTGAGCTCTCTCGAGGGAGTTCTTCACAGTACGTCGTTCGCACGTTACTGTGACGTCCCCAAACTTCCCCCTCGCGCATATACACCATGGGCAAGGGCATTTGCAAGCACACGTAGCTAGGCCGATTAAGGTGTTAGCCGATTAGGTGTTCAGCCACTTTAGATCACCGCCTGCGGTATAGGTCACATCTATAAGTCGATTTCCCACACGAATCCCACCTGACGATCGGATCTCGGCCATCTCATTCAGCATACGCTCACAGTGTCGTTTGATATCTAAATAGTCCTCTTTCCCTTCGTAAATTAGTAAGGCATTTTGTGATAGCGGAGAGTTAGGACGATAGGAAGCTGGACGGTCCCCAGCTTCGCGTAGTACCTTGAACACGACGGCCACTTGTGATACGTGCCGGAAAACCGAAGCGCCGTCTCCGTCTATTTGTACATGCACATACTCGTGTGCGACGGGGTGGGCAGTTAGGTTCTCGATTAGAGCTTGACTGAAAGAGATGGTAACGCGTTGCGAGTCCTCTGTGACCTCAGGTACGGATTCGAGATACAACTCCTTCATGAGCTTCACTGTCGAGTTCTTGCTGGACAGTGCTGGGAACGGCACACCAGGTGAGATCAGAATTCTCTGATATTTATCCGTCTCCTCTTCGTACACATCTGATAGGGCATGGATAAGGTATTGGTATTTCCGTTCGCCGAGCTCCAAGCGCAGTCGAATAGCCAATCCGGTAGCTGCATCCCAACGCGCTTCAATTTTCCGGACAGTGCGTTTTTCAATTGTCCGGGACACTTCAGGAGTGCTTTTCACTGCTGCTTCTAGCACTCCACGATATGGGACCCGGCGAAGTAGCAACACGAGTGCTCGATGCGCATTGTGAGTAGAGCTGAAATTAGAGCTCAACCAGTCATCGATGTCCTTTGCCATCAACTGAGCATATCGGACGTCGGTGTTGGCAAGTGTAGTTGTAGTTTGTGTTGCTACCCGCTCGTCAATAGTGGCAGCGGGAGTGTTTGGTGCCCTTTCCTTACTGAGGGCTGACTTCAGGCGTCGATTCTCCGCTTGGAGCTTAGTGATGCGGGCCTCTAGCTCAATGACTTTCTCCGCGAGTTGAGATCTTGAATCCTCAACTGCAGCAAATTGAACCCGAACGAAGTGTCTGAAGAGAAGCTGCTGTAGTTTGTGGCCGTGTTGTGACAGGCGGTTCGGCAGCATCAGCACCGTCATCACCGTTTGCACCGTCACCAGCGCTCTTGCTCGCATGTGCTTGAATGTTGTCAGCCCCCTTTAAAAATGGGGCACCTGGCTTCTTTTTTGGTGGCATATCCGAACAGGGTTTTCAACTATTTGTAGTATGTGAAGTGAGAGGGCTAACACTGTATTTTGGCCCTATATATGTTAAACCGTGGCATACACGCTTTATGGGAGCAGTCAATAGTGTGTAGACTCAGGGTTTCCGTCCATAACCCTGTGCGCATGGGTTGCACAACATATGCACAACTTCATAAACATATGTACCATTGCAAACATATGATGCCTACATGTATTTAACATTATAGGATAATTTGTGCCCGATGTACATCATCCGACAAGCCCCATTTGCACAAGATGCAAATGACCCTTGTCGCATGGTGAGAGTTGCATTGGGTACCCTAACTTTTGTACCATTTTATGATAATTTATTGCGATTCAGCAAAATCGGATATTACCATCGAATTTCTCGACATCAAGTTACTTTAGAACGCCTAACATGTGACCTATATATGAATATATTATGTAAGTTAATGAACCCTAACCCAAAATCGTTTTTAGACCCCCCGTAGGTGCGATGTGAAACAACCAATGGTAGCTCTGTTTTGGCACCATGGGAGATCCATAGTTCCATATACCGATATAACGGATGCAAATCTGACTGTAATATCGATTTTGGGCAAAATCGTGATTGTAATCGATCGATTTCGATTTTCAAGACCCCGGTCGGTATCAATAGATTTCGATATTTTGACGGCATTGATCAATCAATACCGATTTTTCCGATATGCGAGAAATGGGTATCGATCGATGCCGATATTCCGATATATCGATATATCGGAATATCGGCACAACCGATACCGTACCTTGTCACAATCAGGGAAGATATCTTACCCCAATTGGCCGGCCCCGGGCCGAACTGAGTCGCCAAAATGAGGCCCGGGCCGAAGAGGGGCCGAAAGAGAAATTGCTTTGGGGCCGAACCAATTTGGCGCAAACTTCTAAATCTTTGATGAAATTTTTGCGATTTTTGCATTTTCCCATACTTAAGATTAAAATTTTCGCGCCTGCGGCGGGCATTTTGTAGTTTGGACCGGGCGGGCCGAAGGCGGGCCGAAAGAACATTTGATTTGGGGCCGTACCAGCTCAAACGGAAGAAATCTTCCCTGGTCACAATCACCGACCCGAGTCTATCAAAGGCCATAACTGGCTACTGCCCGAAGGTCCGGTCCTCCCACAAGGACCGAAATGATTTTAGGCCATAGGCCGCGTTTTTTCGATATCGTTGGTATACCGTGCTCTTTTTATCGATTTTATAACGATTGATTATTGTTTAGCCGTTGTACTCGAACTAAAACGACAAATCCAATCAATGGTTAAAATCTGACCAGGTACAAACGGTCATTTGAAATTATGACGTGCTCAGATGCAACGGGCCCGCGGGATCTCGAAATTCAGGGTTTTTGATGCACTGTGTAATTTTTCCCGGTCGCAAAAATCACTTTTTTCGCTCGGGGTCTTTCCAGACCTATTGGTATGCGTCTAAGGAAGCATACTGGTGGGTCTGTGCTGTTCAGTTGTCGGTAACTAACAAGAACTAACGCAAATCTTACGCCTACGGTCCTGGAAAACGTTAGTATGCTGCTAACGACATGCTAAACGCGTGCCATGGACATGCTATGACATGCTAACGCCAGATAGGTGTTAGCATGCGTGCTAACGGCATCTTCGGACTGGGACAAGTTCGTTGGTTTGATTCCAACCCACCCCACCGAACGATACGTATTTTGTTTTAGTGGAAATATTCTGACCGGACTGTCCTTGTGCGCGCAGAATTTTGTTGAACGATATATTCGGTTGAGCTCCCTCACGAACATCAGCTCAGTCGGATGTTTGGTGCGCACATCGCGACACCCAAATCGTCTGTTGTCTTGTTCGCTGTTTGACTTCCGTTTCTTTAGTATTCGCAGCTGTGTTCCCTCGGTCTCTCTCTTATTATGCGTTTACTAATTTCTGTGTCTCGTTGTCCGACTGCAGGTCTCTGCTGATTTACGGCCGGTTGCATCTCCGCGATTACGGTATAGGAAAATAGTTAGTAGGATGTTAGCAGTTCGGTTTTTGTGTGAGTGAATAGTTGTTTGCTCATAGGCGTATTATTTGTTGATTAAGTATTTATTGTATTTTGCCTTTCGTCGATGTTACGGTTTCGTACCCACCTTGTCTGCAGTGATATTTATAGTCATAGGATGGATAGGCTGAAAATAAGATGTGAAGGTAGTACGTTAGTTTAGCAGTTTCGTCGTCATTGTTTGTTGAAAGAGGTTGTGCCCTTGCTTGCATTGTTAGCATGCATAATCATGTGCAACATTGCTTTGATGAGCGCCTTCCTTCGCCATGCGAGAATCTCATGTCTGGTGATAGCACGAACGGCAGCATTTTATGTATATCAGGTAACATGCACAATAACATTCGTTTGCTTTGCCACGTTTAGTCATTGGAAACAGCAGTAAAACAATGTAGATATCTCTGCCAGTTATCATATCGGCGTTAGTATGTATGTAGGACGTCTATAGCATGTCGTTAGTCTAGTATCGTTAGCATGTAAATAGCATGTCGTTAGTCTAGTATCGTTAGCATGTAAATAGCATGTCGATAGTATGCGTTTAGTATGTACTTGTTAGTACGAGCATAGCATGCTAAAGGCATGCTAATGACACTATATGAACATGCTAACATAAGTTATCATATCAGTGTTAGTATCCACGAAGCACGTCCATAGCATGTCTTTAGTATGCGTTTATGATGGTTGCGTTAGCATGGACATATTATGCTAAAAACATACTAATGCAATGCTATGGACATCATATTGGCATACTAAACCACTTAGCTTGCCATTGTTAGCATGTCCGTAGTATGCCGTTAACATGCCGTTATGATGTCTTTAGTATGTTTACCAAAGACGTACTAAGAGCGTGCTAACGCCATGCTAACGTTGCGTTAGCGTGTCGTTAACACATATCGCTAGTATGTCGTTAGCATGTAGTTAGCATATAAATTCCAGTTAGCATACATGCTAACGACATGCTAATGACATGCTAACGTTATGTTAATATGTCGTTAGCATACATTGTTATCATTCGTTAACATGTCGTTAGCACGTATTAGTACGTCGTTAGCATGCATACTAACGTTTTCCAGGACCGTAGGGTACGATTGCGTGTGATTTGGCTCGCTCAACCCTCCGAACGCTCACTCGAGCATCCGCTATACCCCGCTCGCTCGTGGGGTGTATCGGATGATGGCAGTCGATGCGCAAGAGTCTCAGCATTCGAAAATTGTACCTACTTTATTAATGCAGTGAGCGGGGCGAAAGTTATCGTTGCGAATCCCTTTGCGAATCCCCTTTTGCGTGAAAACACATCAAGGTATGTCTTACGCGAGGTCGACTTTACACAAAACTTCTGATTTTCTAGATCGTGAGATATAAGCGATTTAAGTTTCCGCTTATGTATGGTTAAGTATGGGGGATAACTGAGCGGTATCGACCATAACTTTTCAATGCCTGGGTCAATTGCATACCCGGAGTACGCAATATGTTTAGATTGCTTTGAGCGACACGTTTATCGAATAAAAATATTTTCGGAAGTTTTGTGTAAAGTCGACCTTGCGTAAGACATACCTTGACATATCCCGCAAGCGGGCAACCGTTGCGCCCGCTTGCGTGAATTTCTGAGAATGTGAAGAATGCGTTAGCGGATCCTCAGATTGTTGGCACCTACTTGGTACTAACAGGCTGAGGAACATTACTCAATGCATGCGCATGCTTAATATCATGATTTTTTGTGCAATATACACGGTCAAACAGGCAGTGAGACTCCTCCCGCAAGTCAGAAGAAAAAAAGGAACGAACGCTTCCATAGCGAAGAAAAGGAGAACGGGAAAATCGGAAACAAATTCGACTGCGATTCGCGATTTGCCATCGTGGACCATTTTTAACCGTTCCTCAATTTATAGCTCCGTTGCTAAAAATCGGTCTGTTTTCCGTCATAATTTCAAATGACCGTTTGTACGACAACCAATAAATAGAAATTAATTAAAGCCGCGGGCTCCCGCTCGTGCATCAACTGCAATCGACAAAATCAACAATTAAATAACGCTCGATGCCGATCTGCGTGTGTCAACCAATAATCGACAAACCCAACAATTAAATAGCACTCGATGCCGATCAGCGTGTGTCAACCGACAAGCCGCAATTCCAACAAAAAGTAAAATCGAGAAATGGAAAAGTTGGGCGAGGACTGTCCGCCATGGACCTACCATGCATCATTTGCACCACGAGACGGAAGACAGGTATGATTGCGGCTGGCAATGTGGGATGCGTTTGCCCCAAGACCTCGAGGGGGACCATGTTCCTCTAGCATCGAGCCCGGGAACCGCCATTCAAGGGCACGCTCGCGGGCTTCGCGAAACGTCGTGTGACACAGGACGACGACGCGAACCCAGACCCCGAAGTCAGACGCTCTACGGCGTAATTCATGTGCAATGAACCCTCTTTTATACGAGATGACAGATACTCGGCAGGTCTTCATTTTGCATCATATTTAATCTATGACGATCGCGAATGACATGCTGATCTATGTCACGTGGTAATTTAAAGTTTTAATCTGTACCGCTCAGAAAAGCTACTAGCTTCAATAAATACAGCAGAGCCGCGCGATTGGCATCTCAGAAGAATCTCGAGCGTAATACCATATTTATTTATAACAACCTTGTAAAATTTATACCAGAGTAGTTAGTTTTTAGGAGACCGATCGATCTATCGGGAGGGTTTTTCACATAACTCGATATACACGTGGCAAAGCCTATGTTACTTAGGGATGTCGTACATTTCCGACGTGTATGTATGGGTATATAGAAAACCCTCCCGATAGGTCGATGCACCTTTTAAAAAAATAGTACTCCTGCACCCCACATTCATATTTCTAACAATAGCATGCCGTTGAACCAACTAAATACGGATTCACCGTCATACTGTAATCCTGTGGTTGTCTGCACTTTTTATTTCGTTCACTGCGATATATACCGTAGAGATTGTTGATGCTGACGAGTTTATATATTAATGACTCCGAGAATAAAATAAATAGTACATGGAGACAAAACGTTGTACGCCCTCTACTAGAGCAACCCTTCGTTCGGCGAAAGGTTCCTTCCTCTTGTGGTCTCTATTGACTACCCTCCGAGTTTTAGCATCTATAGGACCTTAACTGAGTGGGAACGTATGCCATATGCAGTATATATTCATATACTCACTATATCCAATGGATTTGTATCATGCACCATATCATTTTTGAGTTTCAACCTTTGGAGGGTATTAAAAAACATAGCATGTCACTCACATATCTTTATCCAATTGAGTTTCGAGCTGAATCATCCCGCCAAGCCTCAAATTTGTATTCAAACATCATACCAAATCATGCTCACCACATTTTTCATGTTGGCAACTTCGTATCGGGCAATATACACATTTAAATCGACCCTTACCGACATCTGTAAAAAACATTTATGGTCTAAGGTTTTTTTTTAAGTGAAGTTCTAGATGCCCTGTAGCATGTGCACGTGACCGTTTTACACTCCGAGACATTGCAGTCATCACACATACCTATAAAATGATTTTTAGAATGCTTAACATAGTCGATGCATACTAGTCTTTGTCTTGTGCGCGGCGGCGAGGTTCCATCTATACACAACATTTCGATTATAAATTTCACCAAAATTCCTTTTTTGGTGGGTGCATAACATTGTGAGCCGGGGATATATTGCGCCGTATTATGGATTCCGAAGATGTTGTACATTGTAGAGGGTACGAATAGGTCATGTTAAAGTCAGTTTTATGTGCGGTGGGCACCCGGAAGGCCACTTAGTGAGCGCAAGTGGCTTGGGAACTTCCGGTCCTTGTTGGGGGACCGGTCTTCTTATTTAACTTCGAACGGTTGCACCCCCACTTTTCAATCACGTAATTCACATAGCTACACCGAGTATACCACCCAATACAAGTATTTGCATAAATATTGGAGACCTAAATATGACCCTAAAGCACTCATATACCAACGATATCGGAAAAACGCGGCCTATGGCCCAAAATCACTTCGGTCCTTGTGGGGGGGGGCGAACCTTCGGGCAGTAGTCATTTAGCCAATCATACTAACTTAGTAAGTAGTGGAAGGTGTTTGGCGCACCATAACCTGTCAGATATATATAGGTAACTATATATATATACAATTTCTAGCGGGGGCCTGTGCTCTTGGCCAGGGCGGTCCCAATGTCTAGCTAGCACTGTACACAGAAGGCATCTTGGCCTGTGAACTGATCTAACAGGGCTACTAGCTCACAACAGGGGAACTCAGCCACTTCGGGAGTGGTCCACAGAAGGGAGTTCACTGTTGGCATCGTGGCTGTCAATCGAGTCAGCCAGTTTGTCAATCTCGGCGGTGTCAAAGTCGATCACACTAGAGTCCAGATTGAAGTTGTTGGAGTTGTCAGCGGTCTCGGAAGCCTCGGCCTCGTCGTCAGTCGTCGGTGGAGTGTAATCCGGTGACGGGGGAACACCGCCGGGGAAATCCGGCGGCGGTGGCCACACCGGGATGGGTCGCCAGAAGCCTTGTCGTGCCCGGTGTCTGCCCTGTCGCCGTCTATCACTCCCTCCATCATAAACTTCATCCGTTGGAGTTTTTCCCACTTCCAGGTACAGGTTAGAAGAACCCGTAGGTGTTTGGTGGTAGAGATTACAGTAATCACTCACTTTTAAGAAAACCCGACGTTAAGAAAGCAGCCAGCGTTTGGGGGGGGTACCCAACTCGATGAGTACGGCTGGCTGGCTTTTTCGGCTAAGAAAATTCCCGAAATAAGAAACCTTGGTGCTGGCGCCGCAGGCGATTTTTCCTGAAATTATCGCCGTTTTAAGCGTTTATCAATGAAAATTTAAGAAAATAGCTGGCTAATTGAAAGAAAATGGCTTACTATTCTTCGAGTTCTCTTATGACGCTGACGCTGGCGGGGGTACCCAACTCGATGAGTACGGCTGGCTGGCCCAAAATCCCTGTTTTCTTAAATATGGGCGATTATACTGTAGAGACTAATTGTTTTGTATTATGTTTTGTGTTTTGTTGTAGGATGGGTGCATGGCTTCGTGGCAAATTAGAGGCAGATTATAGATTTCAATTGCCTAAGGAGACCACAAGCACACAAGTATTTGAAAGTTTTTTAAATGCAATCATCGCGTATGAGAGCCTTTATCTGCAAACACCGTTGAGCAGGGCAAACCGTGATGCTCATGAAAACGTTTATAATGTTCGAGGCATTTGGGGTACCCGCACTCGTACGAGCGAGTATTGGAAGCCGATAGAATATGTGCTATCCCGTTGTATGTAGCAATTTCATCCCCATGAGGACATCCCTACCCCTACATTTGGGTCCATGCTCAACTGGTTCGCTCACAAGTATATGCGGCACAAGATCAATGGACAACGCCGTGATGTGGTGTGCAGTGCTCAGTGGAAAGATATGTCGAGGGAGCGCAACAAACACCATTATCGTGCGTACATTGGTTGTGGGAGGACTGCTCCTCACAAGGCTCTGTAACTACTGATGGGAGTCTTATATGGACTGCATATAATGACTAACTGCCTAGGTACTGCTAGGTCAGCTCTTTAGACATAGGACTGCTATGTCTAGACTTACTACATATATTTGCATGTAAGAATTAGGTATTATATTTGACTTTTGCCATGCGGCTGTTTTTACTCTAGAAATCTCAACTGTTTCTTTGGCCTTGGCCATTACTTATTCACTCAGCTCTCTGAGGTAATCCTAGTCAGCATGGCCAAGTCTCATCAACCTATCATATGCTTGTACTACATTATCATGCAGTATGATGTGCCAGTATTCTACATGTCACATTATTACACAGTACAGTGGTACTGTGTACTCCCATATAAGGGGGTCTCTTCCTCAACAGGGGTCTCGGGCGCTAATGCTGTAAGGCGCGTATGACACTTCTGGCATGTATGACATTGCTGAGTCATCCGCGCATGACACCGTGTGTTGTCCTAGCACAACTCCCCCCCCTTCAGGTGGGAAGCGTCCTCGCTTGTGCTTAGATGCACAGTCGTTAGGCTGATTCGGAGCCCATGGTGTCCCACTCGCTGTCGTCGGACATCACTGGTGGCGGCGTAGGGCTGTACTCCGGCATCAAGGTCACCGGCTCCTCGTCAGCTTCTTCCGGATTAGCGCAGACTCTCTCATCGTTGAGATCTGTCTCATTTTCATCTCTCCAAAGCAGCTCCGCTAGGTATTCACACACCGCTGCGATTGCCCCCACGGGTTGTTCCACCGGTAGAGAGCTGAATAATTGTTTAAGCAAGGCTGCGGGGATGCCATACACGTGCCATCCAGCTCCCATGCCTGGTCTAGGGTCGCCCGACTCTCTGCTGGCGGAGCCGCTCTGCGCCATCTTCTCGTGCCGCCCATAACGGCGTTTGAAGTCGCAGGGGTTTTCGGGGTCGCAAGACTTCAGGGTGGTGATAGGCGCGTTGGTCCAGAAGTGGGTGGGTTTCTTGTAGGGCATACCATACTTACAATACGTAGCCAGATGCGGAGGTGGCAACCCTTGCATGCATCGGCGAGTGTGTAACCCATGAGGAGCTCGGCCACGCGGGTTCTCGATGAAGTAGAAGCTCGGCTGGAGGTACTTGATGATCTCCAGCGTTCTCCGCACTTGCCTGTCAGCACCACGCAAGTTTCGTATCCCTACCGTTTTGGCTTGGCTATACTCCGTGCATGGAGGGCTCGCCCAAATGACGTCAAAGTGCTTGGGCGAGAACTGCCGATAGTCCCAGTGCAGGATGTTTTCGCAGTGAGTGGGCTTCCATCGGTTCTGGATGTCCACCGAGACTACCTCACACCCAGGAAACTGCTTGCTGAACTGTCGTTCGACGGAGCCTGTGCCACAAAACAACACCAAGATCCGTATTGGGCGTCGAGACGGTTGTAGGCGTGCCGCTCCTCGACCAGGTCCTTGGGATGGCATGAAACTAGTGGACGACACCGTCGCGAATGTGCCCACCTCGTCGTCGGCTCGTTCTTCCGGGATCCACGCCATTCCGTCCGCCTGTAACTCTTCAGGATCCGTCAACCATATCGCTCCTGCTGACTCCTCGCGTTTGCGAGTGACTCTACTCTTTTCACGTTCTTGCCTCTTGGCCTCGACCTTCTCGAACTCCTGAAGAGCGCGGTTAGGTATCCCTTTTCGGCCAACTCCATCGAACTCGAGGTCCTCGCGAGTTTTCCATTCATTCTCGGAGCGCGGCATACCTACCCATTTGACCATGTACTCCGTCCATGTCCGCCCGCTACGTCTCCTCGTGCGTGACCTCTCAATGCACTCCACCGCCATCTCCTTACGACCGCTCACGTCCACAGGGGGAGGCGGAATCTCCGCACTCCTGTCCGCGAACTTGTCCTGGCCCGACTCCACTGGGGTGAGTCTATCCACGGTGAAGACGTCGTGCACCTTCCACTGTGGTGGTAGCTTCAGGCGGTAAGCCGCGGGGGCCCCTCGGTCCTCGGGGGCGAGCTCCATCTGCCGGTCGCTGTGGAAGGCCTCCAGCACCTCCATCGGGCCCAGGCGCTTCTTCAGCAACTTCTTGTGTAGGCCCCGATCCCCGGGCTGGGTGAGATGCGTGGCGTCCACCCACACCATGTCACCTATTGCGTACCGGCGAGCGCGATGGCGAGCATCATACTGGGCCACTTGCTGCTGCTGAGCTACCAGCAACCTATCGCGAGCAGTCTGCAACTGCTGAACAAACTGCCGGGCGGTCTCGTGGGCCGTGCCTTTCTTCACGACGTCCCCTCTCCCCCCCTTGGCGCGGCCCCTACGAGAGGCCAACGCAGCTTCTACGAAGAAGTCGAGCTGCGACGCTGGGGCATGCCCATAGCAAAGCTCGAAGGGTGTGAATCCAGTAACCGCGGACCTGGAGTCGTTAATAATGGCGTACTCCACCGGGGTGCACCACAAATCCCAGTCTGTCTGGTTTGCGTCAACGTAGGCGCGAAACATGCGCTCCACCGTGTGGTTTGTGTGCTCCGCTTGACCGTCCCCTTGTGGATGGTACGGCGTAGTGGAGGCCACCTGCACCCCCATAAGGCGAATACAGAAAAATTAAAAATCATTAAAAAGTGAAAAAAATCGCGCCCGGAGGCTCGTGGTCTCAGCCAGAGTAGCCCGGTGGCCTCAACGATTTAATTCCTAAATACGGGTGCTCCACCGAATATAAGGTGCTGGACGGAGTAATTAAATCGGGCAAATGGACGGTTCATATATTCGAAATTCGGTTATTAAGCCAGTGTTAAGGACCATCCGACGGCCCCAACATCCTATAAAATTCTTATTTTCGGGGATCCTTATTTTCCGTGGAGCACCCGTAGCCGAGGTCGAGCACCAGGTATACGACATTCCGGTGGCCGAATTCATTTTTTCCGGACGGAAATTTCCTCGCGGCTATCGATACTCGGGTGCGCCAAGCTCAATTCTGGTCTCGAAAATGGATTTCGACCTTCCGGATCAAAAGTTATGGACGGGCAAAGTTTGGGCCTCGGGCGTTGACTGCAAGTTGCTTGAGTATGACTAAGGCTCATGGCATGATGAATTGATGATCCGCTGCGCCTCTCTGCGCCAGGCCCTTGCAGCATGTTTTGAGCATACGCTACGTGTTCGTGAGAGTCTTAGGAACACGTACATATGTGTGGCTTGTGCGCAAGCCGTGTACGGTATGGTGCTAGTTATCCGCGATCCCGGTTGAAACCCGACCGTTCTGGCATAGGGTTTCGGCCGGAACGGTCGGCCTTCAACATCTTTCATCAACGTTGCTTGTCTTACAACGAACAAAGTTGATAAGTATCGTTATATATACCGCATATAAAGTTGCGGTTCGTACCCCTCTAGACTCGCATGTCAAAAAGTGGGGATGTGGGTGTCCGAGTGTCTTGCGGGAGAGGGGAAATGTTTCATTTTAGCACACCGATCCCTGTTGGAAACACAGCGTCGGCTGTGGGGAAACGCTCGGACGGTGAACGAACGGATCAAGCTAAACTGTGATAACACAAATAAATACCCTGAGTATGTGACACTAGCTGACCACCGAGGATGATCAACCGGATATGACACGTGACTGTATGACTAGTCACTTTGACATTTCCAGCACACCACCTCATCAGAGGTGGACAGCTTGTGAGACTAGACACCACCCTAGCTACTAGAGTTACATCTAATGAGAATGTTAGTCTAGTTAGCTAGCAACATCACAAGTGTTAAGTGAAAAAAAATGCTCAAGTGATAAGAAATAATCTGAGATGCTTCGTAGGCTGCACGCTTCTAACTTTCAATGTTAGGTCACAATCTCAGCTAATGGTCAGCCGCGCTAGGCTCTCCTGCCGGTCTGCATGCCGAAAACAACACGTTATCATGGAAGTCCTGCCGGTCGGCTCAACGAGTAAATACTGCACGTAATAGGATCCCTGCCCGTGACTGTGCTCAAGAGTCTCGTTCTCCGCAATTGGTCAGCAACTAAAATAATCGGACGTGTCAAGAAAATATTTCAGCTACAGCAAGTGGTCAAAAGAAATAATCCAACGCCCTGCCTGTCTGTACAAAATAACTTAATCATCGGAATAAGAATCGTCAGTGCCCTCATAGTAATCATAAGAATCGTCAAAATAAGCACCACCTGTCGAGTCGCCCTCATACTGGTCGGCTTCCCAAGCCGCCCATTCTGCTGGGGTGTAAGAGTCGTTGAGAACCTCGTCATCTAGCTCCGCTCCAGAATGTAACTCTCTAGAGTCGTGAACAATGGAATAATTGGTAACAGAAAGTTCTGTTTGCGGTAAAAAGTCATCCCCAAGTGGGGGTTGCAAAACTCCGCCATAGGGCTCCCCATAGAAACCTGTGTCTACAAGGGGCTCCTGTTCCGACTCGCATGGACGAACGTCGGAGTGCTGAACTCCATAGTCCTCGTCCTCGTCGTCGCTGGATTCGTCGTAGTACCCAACCGGGTACTCCGACTCATCCTCACTGTCACCACTACTAAATTCTGTCTCCTCTCGCTGACCAGAAGCCAAGAACGCCGGCGGAGGATCCACAGCTGAGTAATGGTGATGCTCGATCCGCACAGGAGGGGCCTGTGGGACGAGCCTGCGTGCATCTGAAGAAAATTGCACGGGTCGCGTGGTAGAAACTTGAGAAGCAATGGCTCGAGTTGATAAAATAATGGGGAAATCCCCAACAGCTTTGTCAACCCGCGAAATCTCCGAATGCGCTGAAGGATCGGATACAGTTTGCGGTGTCGAAGCACCACCAACTCCAGTGCAAGAGTCGCAAACAACAATAGAAAGAGTGATTGCGGGAATGGTGGCACTAGGCTGCGGTAAATCAGTCGGCGCACTGCGGAAATGTGATAACAAAGCTGCTGCTGAGCGACACAACAATACAAGTTGTGTTCGCTTCAGCCCTTCTACCTTCTCAAACTTCTCATCAAAAGCAACCAGGGAAGCTAGGAGCTCCCCATCTGACAAAATCTCAGCGTGATCCATAGTGATAAAGATAACAAACCAAGCGTAAAATAACAGCCAAATCCACACCGCCTAATAACCCACAGCAACAATAATGTTCCAAACAAAAGCGAAGAACCAGATTTCGGTAGGCCCAGAGAAGAAGGGCACGCTCAAAATAAGAATAGAGCGACAACGAAATAAAATTCAATGCTAACTATGAATTACGCGAAGCGTAACTGGGACCATAACCTGTTGGAAAGACAGCGTCGGCTGTGGGGAAACGCTCGGACGGTGAACGAACGGATCAAGCTAAACTGTGATAACACAAATAAATACCCTGAGTCTGTGACACTAGCTGACCACCGAGGATGATCAACCGGATATGACACGTGACTGTATGACTAGTCACTGTGACATTTCCAGCAATCCCCACGGTGCCCCAACCATATGAAAGTGCAGTACTTTAAGTAATAGTCCAGTTAGCCATATTCCGTAGAGTTTGCTGATACTGCACGATGATTCAAGGGGGTAAAATTTTCGGGTGCACTTACAACCTGTTGGTCGTCATGGGCGAAAATCTAAGATTCTCAGCCGCAAGACCTAGTTTGGAAGTCGCGCAAGCAAGTGGCATAATCAAACATGCATATACCACTTGATTCCAACACTCAAAATGCACTAAATATTTTAACATATATATATCCACCTGCGTGCAGTGAACGGCAATGGGAAAGCTTTTTTACGCTTCCCACAACGTCCGTCTGGAACTTAAGTGTGGCGCAGCGAACTGTTCTGAAAAATGAACACGATTATGCCATGAATTGAGATGGAGATTTCGGCCAAAATCGCCAACAGAATGTATACCAGGTTGAGCGTCAACGTCATTCGACGAGGTCGTCATAAAGATGGAGATATTCTTTGATATTTCTGACACGTATGGTTTGGACCTTTGAACCAATGAAAACGTGCCACGCAGGCAATAATTCTGAGCTATATTTGTGATGAAATGCTGATGTGGAAGTGAGGTGGCCACGTGTTCAGAACTGGATTGGTCATAGTGCATTGGCATGTTCCCACTGTTCGGAAGTTTCCCTTGAATATTGATGCTAATGGGCGCCAATATTCGAGATATTGGGGTTGATCAGCCCCAATATTCAAGAACCTCCCAAACTTGGGGAAATGCCAATGCCCTGTGACCCAGCCCTGAACACGTAACACTGGCGACTTTGACCCAATTAGGTCAAAGCCGACAGTGCGTGCGAAATGTTGCGCTGATGCCTAATGCTCTAAAAAACAGCTCAGGCAGTGGGGACCCGCTGCCGACGGTGAAACAACGGATCATTAGACTCGTATAGAAAGGACATAAATACCGAGTCTAGGTCACTAGCTGTACACCGAGAATGATACACTGGATATGACACCTACTGACTGTACGAACTAGTCAGGCTGTCATTTCCGGCACACCACCTCATTTGAGGTGCACAATTTGTGACATCACACCACCCTAGCTACTAGACTTACAATGTAAGATGTAAAGTGTCAAGTCTAGGAGCTAGCCACAGTCACACGTGTGATAAGTGCTAAAGCATAAAGGACATGCTAGGATGAGCCGTGAGCAACGGGATAAAAATAATAATACGTCTCCGATCACAATTTCTCTTTGCCTGCAAGTGGTTGGTAACATGTGAAAGGAAGCTGCCGGTCTGCATGTTGGATCAATGTGGTGTCACTTGCATCTCGCCTATCTGTGTGTTCGTTTCGCTCTGCGATAATAAAACACTATCCGGTATTTTATTATCTACCTTGGTCCACTACCGGAAGCCTGAACGTAGTCCGTTTCCGCCCCTGCAGTGATATATATATATATATATACATATATATCTCTTTCTTCATCAGGTTATGGGCCTGTTCCACTTGGGTTATTTTTATGGCATTTGGTAAGCGACTTTGGTCACGGTTGCATCTCCAGCGACACCCGCGACTCCAGCGGTTTTCACGTAACGCGTGTCTTCATTTGGCGTCTCCAGCCACGGCATCTCCAGCCCCTTGCATCACCAGCACTCTGCCTGCCGTCACTTGGCGGGTTCATCTTCTGCCGTGACGTATCTCGCCACTTTTGACCTCGCGAGCATCTCCAGCTACGAGTTCAACGACATCTTCATTGCGCCTATAACTTTCTGGACGCAGCGGCACCTCAACTGCAGCAAAATTGGCGTATCGCACGACGTTTTCGACGGCACCGCCGTTTTCCTCGTCGAAATCTACCCCAATTTGACCCTTTCATCACTTGGAATTGTCAATTTTACGAAAAGTTGGGTTTTTGCCTTGGAACCCTAGCTTTCACTCGTAGAATTCTGCAGTCTGTGGTCTTCAGCCATGTCCACTGCACGCCAGCATGCGCGCATGGCCGTTGTGCGTTCAGTGGTGGCATCTCTCCGACTACGTCGACATCATCTTACCTCTGGCTATGGTCTGGTGGTGTCTGGTGGTGCTTATGCGCCATACTGTACACCAACATCGAGTCCATCGCCTTCGCCAATGACGACAACTCTGACCACACCGAGTTGCGTCCGCAGCGTCCTCCACTCTCCCCTCCACCCTGCGTGCCCCTTGGCCACTGTCTGGTGGTGCGTGGTGGCGCTGCAGTACCCATCCCGCCGATTCCCCTCTCCGCTTTCGCACTCGTGTGCAGCAGAGTAGGGACACGCCACATTTTCCGCCTTCGCCCCCCCCCCTCAGGGTGTCCACGTCCCCACACTCGCTTTAGTGGTGCCATGCATCATTGCACCACACCGCGTGGGCGTTGGTTGACGACATCCTAGCGGCACTCGACTTCATCCACGATCGAGGACCCCGCCGCCATCCACCCTCGCACGCTGGAGCCTAGTGGCCTCTGTTGGCCTGCGGGAGTAGACATCCCCGCAGCACGTGCATGGGCGTAAGCCCCTAGAGCATGCATCTTAAGACCAGCGCTGGCGTGGCCGTGCTAGATGGGTTGGGAAAGGCCCCTTTGGGTCTCCCATGATGCTTGTTTTGTTAGGATTTTGTCTTTGTGGCCGACAGTGGGATGTTAGGCTCAGCCTGGCAGGCCTGCATCGTGGCACCTCACGCCTTCGGGCTGAGGTGGTGTCACGGGGAGACAGACTTTTGCCCCCCCATAAATTGGGGGTGACTGTCTCTTCCTGTGTAACCCCTCGCCCTGTGGTGTCACTTGCATCTCTCCTATCTGTGTGTTCGTTTCGCTCTGCGATAATAAAACACTATCCGGTATTTTATTATCCACCTTAGTCCACTACCGGAAGCCTGAACGTAGTCCGTTTCCGCCCCTGCAGTGATATATATATATACCATGGATAAAGCTTGACATCGGGGCAAACCACATCGGGGTCGATGTCCATTTTAATCCACATCGGGGCGCATACTTCGTTTTAATCCATCGGGGGCGTATTATTTGATTTTAATCCACATCGGGCGGACATTTGATTTTCAACTACCGGGGGCCGAGTTTTGATTTTAATCCCCATCGGGGGCTGACAAGCCTAAACGTTTCACATCGGGGGTAGACATCTCATTTTAATCCACATCGGGGGTTGACGTTTCATAGCATGCGTAGACAGAAGACACGCGCAACGATATAATGTAAACGAAACATAACTACGCAAATCCAACCGGTAGATATGTAACTCGTATTACGATGAGCATATCTACCGGTTGGATTTGCGAAATAATGTTTTTTGGTGCCGCAAACGATGAAAGACTGTCTTGTTTGGCGAAACAAAACAGTGTTTCACTGTTGGACGCTCCAAAAAACATTATTTCGCAAATCCAACCGGAAGATATTTTCATCGCAATATGATTCACATATCTACCGGTTGGATTTGCATAGTCATGTTTCGTTTACATTATATCCTTACGTTGAATGTAATGCATACCCCGATGTGGATTAAAATGAGATGTCTACACCCGATGTGGATTAAAATGAGATGTCGGCCCCCGATGTAGATTAAAATGAGATGTCAGCCCCCGATGTAGATTAAAATGACATGTCTACCCCCGATGTGGATTAAAAAGAAGTGTCTGCCCCCGATGTGGATTAAAATGAAGTGTCTCGCCTCGATGTGGATTAAAATGAAGTGTCGGCCCCCGATGTGGATTTAAATGAGATGTCCCCTGATGTGGATTTAAATGAGATGTCGGCCCCCGATGTAAACTTATCCCTATATTCATATATATATATATATATATTTCTTCATCAGGGGCCGGAACCTAAGGTGTAGGGGGTTCTACCGTGCCTATATGTCCCCTGTCCCAGTGAGAGTGTTAAGGATGCACATGTAGAATCTACGTTAGGAGTCACGGATGTCGGTCCAAGCGCACCAACCACCAAATATCGGGGCAAGATTTTGGCAATCATGTTTTCATTGGCGATTAATAAAAAAAAGATTATATAGAAACGTACGTTGGGCACTGTTGATGTTGTCACCAGTGATGACATTATATTGAATATAATGTCGACATGAGCATTGGCATTCGTTTGACCTAGGTGACAGTAACAATAGCAGGGTATTGAACAGGGTATTGCCGACACTATAGTGTGTCTAATATAAGGTGACCGGCATTATATTAAACATTATGTAGTTTCACATTATATAATGGCTAATATAATGCTTATCTACATTAATTTAAGCATTAATTTGAACATTAGTTTACACATTTCTGGCATCAACATTTGTGAGATATATCGTCACGACAATATATCGGGTGTCACTGAATAAGTTCATACAAGTGTAAACTGATTATAAGAGTTAACCAATATAAAGCTATCTGTGACCTAGGTATCTGTCACCAAGTACTGTACGAGTACTGGTACAACCAAACGGAGTCAGAGCAAATAATGACCTACGGTGCACTGAATCCAGCACACCACCCTGTAACTGTACGTAGTGCTGCTACAGGTGGCAGAGAGCGGCTCACAAACAAAATGTCCCGAAACAACAAACAGCTAGGAGCTGGAAACTGCTAGTGGGAGGCCTGTGCTTTAGCCAGGGCGGTCCCATTCTAAAACTGCTGCTAGGATACTGTTTTTTTAGCTAAGTTCCTACAGCTAATCTCAAAGCTATTCAGCCACTTTCAAAGTGGTCCACAAAGCTGCAGAGTTCACCAGTGTTGAAGAAGTTGCTAGTGTCAAAGATGTTCAACCAGAACCAGAGTCCAGAAGTCATAACCCAGAACCAGACTCCAGAAACCAGAGTCCAGAACCAGAAACCAGAACCAGAATCCAGAAGCCAAGACCAGAAGCCAGAACCAGAACAAGACTCGTAGAGCAAATTTAGAAATCCAGAAAGGTGAAAATCTGAGTCCAAGTCTGCCGAAACCACAAAAGGAAAAGGAATGCCGAAAGTAAAAATGCACGGCAAGGCAGACAGACTGTTGGCAGTCACCCCAGTGGGATGTACTGCTGCGGTGAAGTCAGCGGCTCGATCGAGCACCACGGAACCCTGAACCGCTGACACACAAATTCATGCAAGGCACATGAGGGCGGGCAGGGCAAGGGATGCAAAATATAATACCTTCGGCAGCTTTGCCACACCGACACGTGAGTGTTTAGCCGGTGGGTCCGAAGGAATCTCGTCTCCGTGGTAAGAAAACCCGTCGGAGTCGTCGTCATCGTCGATCACGGAAAGCTCTACCGGGTGAGTTTGCCCTTGTGCAAACTCAATCGAACACAAATTAAGTGACGGGTTGTCGGGGCATGACGGGTGGAACCTGTCCATGAAGGTCACCTGCAAGGGCTCCTCAAAAGGAGACTCGTGGGCTGCCGGGTCCGATGGCAAAACCGGGTAAAGCTCCCGAGTCCCGATCGCGTGATTGGCAGGTGGTGGCACATCGCACACCACCTGCGGCACAGACAAAGTGCCAAGGTGTAGAGGCGGCTGCACACTGACCGTGGCAGCACCACCGACCTCTACAGCCGCAGCCGCAGACCGTAAGGAGGCGAGCACACCTCGTGCGTCGGCTAGGACATCCGCCCATGCCGGTGTCCGAGGCACCACGGCTCAAGCCCGCATAGTGCGCACGCAATCCTACATCGTGCTCTACCGGGTATGTGAAAGGCTCCGGGTCGTCACGCACCAGTGGCTGGTCGTGCTGGTAGCACAATTGAGCAAATTCCTTGTCGTCCTCGTGATGGCGGAGCGGCCGATGCCCAGGCGGCAGTAGCCGCTTGGTAATCTCTAGGAGTGCGCGCTTACCGTCGCGCGGAGAAATTCGAGCCGAAGCGTCAACCCACCTTCGAGCTGAAGAGTGGGGAGTCGCCAAAGACACCAATGCACGAAGTAAGATGTCGTTGAAAATCGGGTGAACCTCTTTGTCGACGTCCACGAGGTCAAAAATGTCCTCGCTGGCGGAGTCCTTGTTGACGAAAGAAGCCTCCAATGCAGTAACCAAGGAGTCCCAAAGAACTTGTCGATGTGGTTCGCTTCCGGAAAATGACGACGCCTTGGCACCTAGGGTGTCCTTGGCAACACGTTTTACAACGTCAAGCCCCAAAATGATTGCAAAACAGCGTTGCCACGTGTTCTGTCAGCAGCAGCAAGGGTAGCATGCGCTGACTGCGGAGTGCTCTTATATCGCGCACCCACGTTCCTAGCGAAAATCGAGTCAAGGCGCATCCTAGCGCCCACGGCCGGGGTGTTAATTGAAGATGAAGACATTCAGAATTGAAATTCCTATAGGAGGGGTGTTCGGGAAAAGGCGAGGTGCAAATTGTAGGGTGGCGAGCGACGATTTCGCAGTTACGGAGTGATGCTAAAGTGGGGTTCGAACGAAACCAGCGAAGTCGAATACGCAACGGCCAAGGAAGTGTTGACAGGGGTGATCAATCCAAGTCGAAAACACAATCCAACGCGGACACTCGAAGAAGAGGCCGAAAGTCCCCAATCCACAATCTCACCGTAACACGTGGCGCAAACCGCGAGCTCTAAAGCGGCCAGTTCAACACCTCGCGAGGCCCCAACGCCCCGCCAAGCGGAAAAGCTTAGCCAATCATGGCAAAGTCAGCAGTGATAAAAGCGGGGTGATACCCCATAACCTGTGAGATATATTGTCACGACAATATATCGGTTGTCACTGAATAAGTTCATACAAGTGTAAACTGATTATAAGAGTTAACCAATATAAAGCTATCTGTGACCTAGGTATCTGTCACCAAGTACTGTACGAGTACGTACTGGTACACTAGAGTCAACCATAACGTGTTTGCATAGACTCACCCCCCGTAGTAACGTCTGAAGCACACCAATCCTGCCTTAAAACGTACCCCCTATTGTGCACAGTTAGTTCTGAAGCACAACTTGCACATAGTTTGCCAATAGTGTTTCCACATCGCCTAATGGTAAGCATAGCGCCCGCTACGCAATGGTGGACGCTACGGTGCTCCCTAGTGGCTAATAGTGATAACCAATACAAGAATCGAGCCATGTATGACATGTTTTTTGCCCGGTTGTATAACACCGATAAGAAAGGTTGCATAATATCGTCGAGTTGCCACCCTGCAACATGGTTAGTGTAGTGAAACAAGGGAAACGACCCAGAGAACAAGTGTCGCTGGCACGGTGAATATCCCCAGTTCCCACGTGAAGGTATAACCCCTCCCCAAGGCATACCCTCCGTGTATTCGAGATACACATAGCGGTTATGAAAGTCCCATATAGGGTTACCGTCACTATCGTCACTCTCCCATAGGTTCACAGTGTCTGTATACTTTAGCCGGAAGCCAGTTTGGACATACTCGTCGAATACAGTGCCTTTGAAAGCTGTGGGTTGATAGTGGGGGGCCTTACTTTCAAGCAGAACACGCCGGGAGTGTCTATTACAACGGCGCCCACCATTATCACAAGTGAGACAAACCTTCTTAAAGCTTTTTGGAGGCTTCCTCATGATGGCAAGCGGGAACTACAGCGTTTGACCTGTGTGCACATTATTTGAACAGGAGTCGTGAAAGGGACCACCGGTCATAGCCGGATGACATCAAGAAAACTTAATCTAAAATCAACATGAAAAAGAGTTAATCTAAAATCAGCAAGAAATAATCTAAATTAAATATTTTTCCGGCCTCAGCGTCGGAACCGTCCTCGAGCGTGAAACCCTTTTGGGGCTTAAAACCATGGGAGCGGAGCAATCTTACCAGCTCCTCCCCATATATAGCTGAAGGCGTAGTCCATGCGCTCGCTGTACTCGTGCTGCTGAGAAACCCGGACAGGGGTAGAAACCCAGATCGAGGCGTCGCGGTGAAACTGCGCAGACGTGGCAGCAGGCGAAATGGAGCTGGGCTTGTTGATGAGCGCGCGCGTGCGCACCGCCACCGGATCAAGGCCGGCAGTGCCAGCGCGCCGTGAACGTGCCTGTGAGCCAGACTGCGGTGAAGATGTAGGCGTGGGCGAAGCAGACGGATGCCGCACGCGCAGAGCGGAGCACGTCACCAAGACTGCGGCGGCTAGCAGATGCCATGACAGGTATAATGTACGGTGGAGTGTTCAGCTTGATGTGAAGATGAGGGCGCTGGTGCGACCCTGGCCTCGGATGGTTCAACAAGGCGGTAGTGAAATCCGGCGCACGGTAACGCTGGAAAATGCTGCGGTGAAGACTGGTGCCGACACGAAACAAGACGAAGCTGGTGCGGACGTCGAAGTTGTTGTACGAGAGGAGCGGGTGCGGCCTCAAGGATCAGAGCGAAAGCCTCTCCAAGTGGTGGCCGATAACCTCACGAAAGTAGAGGGGAGATATATATATATATATATATGATTGGGTATATATATATATCGCGGTAAGCAGTGAAACAGAATGGCAGGGGGCAGAGATTCATAGTGTGCTAAGATGAGATAAAATACGGAGCAGAGTGTTTTATTGAGTCAGTGAGCGGTGACACGGTGACTGGTGACAACACAGGTCGAGGGGTGAACGCCGGGTGACCCACCGTCCCCCCCTTACAGTGGGGGGGAAAGATTGGGCTCCCTGTGACCGGGCCGCCCTAGAAAATCTCAATGTCAGATATATAATTCCGCTGTAATATATATCTAGCCGGAGAGATAAACCCTGAGTTGAGGATTACGATATCAGAACGGTAAAAGTCAGATTGATAAAAGTCGGGATACTGTAACGTAAATACCTAACGGGTGTTTCCCGTCTACTGGTGACGGTCACCCAACCTACTATAGGAAGTGACATGTGACAGTTTCGGGTGTCACAGTGTCAAATCCAGCACACCACCTAGGGTGGTGACCGGAGCCAGTGGTGAAACGAAGCAACAAACTCCCTACTCAACTTCAGGAGGAAACTGTAGCACAGCTGGGGGCCTGTACTCTTGGTCAGGGCGGTCCCAGATCACAACAAAGATTGTCAGATATAGCTGTTAAGTGCTAAAACCCTAAACACAGCTCAAATTCAGAGAGCTCTTCCGCACATCTAGAAAGCTAATCAATAGTCAATCTCTAGGCAGGCACGGTGTAAGCAATCTTCAGCCACTAGAGGGTTCTGGAACTGTTCGGCCAGCTCGGAGCAGCGTGAGGGTGCAGTAGTTGCCGGCCTCCGGGGCCGGTGGTAAATCATGCGTAGACGAAATTAAGGAATCCTCGATCTCAGTCGCGGAGTCCCCAGAGCCCGGCGCCTCGTCTTCGGACGAGTACGGTGGCGGTGAGTAAGGCGGCGAAGAGGGAATTGGCGGATCAGGATCCACGAGCTCCGGCGGTAGCGGGAGAAAGCCGTAGAAGCGGAATCCTTGTCGCAGCTCCCGATACCGCGCCTGTCTCCGCGGTGGTATAGCATCCGGCACTGCACCACCCACTGCGTCGCCAAGATCGCCATGAAACGGTGCAGGCGGTGAAGTTGCCGCAGTTGGGACTGCCGAGGCAGTCCACGCAGCACCACCGACCGGTGGAGCCGCGCATGCGCGTGCATTGGCACCACCGACACCGGAAGCGGCGTGTGGTGCGGCGGCAGCACAAATTACGAAGAGTGCACACACCAAAGAGGAAGTGAGGAAAGACCTCCCAAGCCGGGAATGCCCCTCCCACAGCCGTACCGTGGCCGCGGCAGCGTAACCGAGGCATCTTCGTCGCCGTCGTCGCTCGTTGCGCAGGCTTCGGGCTCGTAGCTCATCACGCTCTCCGGCGCCTCGATCGCGGAGAGCATGTTCATGCTCACGGGCGGCTCGTCGGGCGCCCCCAATGCAATCCCCGTGCTCTCAATGAAGTCCGCAAAGGTGCGGGTGACGGGCGGGCAAAAGGGGTTAGGCGGACCGGTCCACTCCTCGTCGGATTCAACCGACGCGGGCGGGGAGTGCGTGGCCGGTTCCGACACCACCGGCATGTTGGCGATGAAAGTGTTGACGTTGAAAGTCGATGCCCCAGCCGTGCGTGCCAACTCCGAGAACTCAGTGACGGCGGACACGAGGGTCTCACCGTCCTCCTCGCAGAATAACGAGCACGCGGAGAGGTCGACGAAGATGTCCGATTTCCCGCCCGCGAGCATGCAGAGGGCGTCGAACTCTTCGGCGTCGTCGTGGTCGATGGCATGTTGAAACTTCGCGGCCAACACCGAGTCGTCTCGGCCTCCTCAGCGAAAGCGTAGGCCGAGAGGCCGGTCCGGCCCCCGTTCGGACAGCCCCGATGCCAATGCCGTGCCTTGCCCTTCGCGCACACCTGATTTTGACAATACGGCACGGTCGCACCGGTGTCGCGGTGAAAGGCGACCTTCTTCGAGATGGACTGTGACCAATTGCCCCCCTTGGGAAGGGGCGAGGCTGCGAAGCGGGTCCTGGGCCGTCGGTCCGGTTTGTCCGCGCGGGGAGTGAATCCCCGCGGGGACGGCTCGGACTCAGCGGAGTCCACAAACGCGGCCAACTGCCGCTTCAAGTCGAGGACCATCGTCCTGAAATCCGCAAGCTCACCGGGCGCACCGGAGTCATCGCCGGCCCTCTCCATGAAATGCGTGCCGTGAGAGTACCGGTGTGCGGACGCCGTGGCGGTGCCCGCCCGCATGTGCTCGGCGTAGCATTCGCGCACCCATTGCTGAATCGTGAGGAGGTCATGAGCGGCCCGTTGATCGTGGAGGAGTAACCGGGACACCACCGGCTGGTAGAAGGTGGTGTCGAGCGCCCTGATGAACAGCGCCTTCACGTCCTCGTCCAGGAGCGTGGCCCGCGTCCTCGCAGCCTTCAGAGCGGCGTTGAAGTCTCCGATTTTGTCATGCGGGTCCACGCCCGCAGAGATGCGGAGGCCCAACATGTCCGCTTGACCCTGAAAGGGGTCACCCGCTGGTATCATCCGGCGGGCGAATTCGAGAAGGACGCGCTTACCGTCAGCCGGAATCTGGAGTGGGACGAATCCATCCAGTCCGCCGCGGGCGACATGGGGTCGCCAGAAGCTGGAGTGGGACGAATCCATCCAGTCCGCCGCGGGCGACATGGGGTCGACCATCAGCTCGAGCGTGGAGTACAACAAATTGTTGGCCTCCACACGGACGGCCAGTGTCGCGTGGTCGTCGAGCACGAAAAGCGGAGCAAACCCAAGGTTAGGGGCTTCCCAGGATTTCGCGAAATTTTTTGCGAAATATAGGTACCCCGGCGAAATCGAAAAATTTCGCGAAATTTGGGGCCCTTTTGGCGAAATTTCACCCCTCCCCGGTAAATATGCCGAAATTCTCGAATTTACCGTCGCGGGCGCCCTTAGCGTGCGTGAGAAGCTGATAACGCCGCGCAGATTTTGAATTTCAATTTTCTGTTTTACCTTAACCTTTAGAAGACAGTGTTAGTTCAACGTTAAGGGATTCAAGGTTTCACGGCGGCTCTTTCTCTCAGCAGACATCCGCGGTCAGATCTCGTTAAATTTTGGAGTGGCACAATCATCGCCATTACTATCAGTCGGCATTCTCAACAAGTCCCCACGCTGCGTTGACGCAGCCGGTTTGATTGCATGTCGATATGCCTCATCGTCTGAGTTCTCGCTCGTTGAGAGCGATGACGACGAAAACGAGCGATCGGAGGCCAAGCTGTGGTATGTTGGATTGTTGCACCTAGTTACCATCATGCTCTTAGGTTATCATCCTGCTGATAAGTTTACATCATGCCGATACCTTATCAGTTATCACCATAGGGTGTTGTTTCTCCGCTTCATCTCATCGTCACCACGACATCCCATTTGTCATACAGTATAAGATATCACCGCGACTTCTCATATCACCGCGACATACCATAGGACCGCGACTTACCGACTTCTCCTATCGTCTCCAACATAGAATACTGTGAGATATATAACTACGACTATATATTGAGTTACGGTCAGAATGCTTTCACTTTCGGTTTGCAAGAGTGTAGTCAAAACATAAGTTAGTCTCGGCTTTAATGCCGGAAACCCTAAACCTGTGACACCCGTACTGTACGGAGTACTAGTACAGATAACAGGAAGTGACACACGGTGTGTCACATCCAGCACACCACCGCCTGGACTATTACGGAGGAAGAGTTAGGGTGGATCAGGGTTGTTGCAGTCTGAAAACACACCATCTCAAGCGGTGGAAACACTTCTAGAGGGGGCCTGTGCTCTTGGCCAGGGCGGTCCCAAATCTCTAGCTAGCTGTGCACACAGGTAGGCATCTTGGCCCAATACTGATCTAGCAAGCTACTAGCAGTCACAAAACAACTCTAGCCACTTTGAAAGTGGTCTACAAAGTAGAGTTCACGGTTGAAGCTGCCGGTGTCAATCTCAAAGTTCAGATTGAAGAAGTCGAAAGTGTCAAAGCTCAGAGAACCAGAGTCCAGATTGAAGTTGTCGCCGGGGTCAGCGGGTCCAGAGTCCAGAAAGGCGGAGTCAGGGAAGAAGTCCATTGCGCAATTCTGACAATCGAAGTACTGCCCGGACACCACCGCCCGTGGAGCAATCTCCACGCCACAAAGTGCAGAGGCGGTGACGGTGTCGAGCAAAGCCATGCTCACACACATGAATAGAGCCGGCAGTGCTGCTGCCGTGAGGAGACCGCCAATTGACGGTGCCCAGACACCACCAACCCGTGGAGCGGGTGGCGGTGTGTCCACATGCAATTCCTCGTCGCCAGACTCCGAGTCAGCCACGCTAGCTGAATCATGCGTGGAAGAAATGTACGGAGGTAGGGGGCTGAAGGATTGAATTGAAACCTGCGGCTCGGGCTCGAAGAAGCCCAATTTCACAGACATGCCGTCCATAAAGGACTGCTCGAAGGGGGGTTCGCTGTCGACGAACCGCTTCGGTAAGATTAACGCGCTCTCGTCGCTCTCGGTCGTCGCATGCGGTTCAGGCTCCGCGATGCTTTCGTCGATCACGGCGGGCGTGGCCGTGCCGAAATGAACCATTGGAAAATGTTGCGGAGCCGACTCAACACCACCGGCTACCTGCTTCAGCTCACGGAGAGCCGTGCGCGCCTCGTGCACGCGGGTAGCAAGGAGAGAGGGCGGAGAAGGGATTAAGCCCGCGTACTGTGCCCGAAGGCCGATGTTGTCGTCGTCGGCGAAGGTAAAGGGCTCCTCGTCGTGACGAACAACGGGTTGATCATGTTGTCCACAAAGTCGAGCGAAGGTGACGTCGTCTTGGGCGTCGAAGGCGGTCTGGAACGCGGATACAATCTCGTCGTTCTCGTCGGCAGTCACCAAGTCGCACTCCGCGCACGCCATGTCGTCCGTGGGGCAATTCGCGGTGTCGTGAAAGTGTCCAGGCGGACAACGCGCGCACTCAGGGACGAAGGCGGAGGAGGCCACGTGGAACGAGATGTTGTGGGCGGAGTTCTTCTTGTAGTGGTTTTGACTCCAATTCCCGTCGGTCTTGAGTGGGCTCGCGGCGAAGCGGAAGTTCTTTCGTCCGCCATAGCCTCCGACACGATTGTCGCGGCCATGGAACTTCCCGTCATCCCTCCTGTTGCGCTCATCCCGCCAACGTGAGGGTGGGAAAGAGACACCACGCTTACCGTCACGCTGCGGGTGGCGACGGGAGGAATCCACAAAGCCCGAAAGGGGCTCGTCGCCCTTCGTGACGGAGTCCTTTAACGCCACGAGAGTCGAAGTGGCGGCCTCCAATTGTTTCTCGAACTCCATGATGAGGTCCTTCACGTTCACGTCACCAGAGTAAAGCATAGCTGGTGAAGTCGGAGGTGACGGCTTAGGCTGCTTCGCGCGGCCAACACCGTTTTCGCTCTCCCAAATCTCGAGGATGTGGGCGTAGATGTCCTCGAGGTCGACCTTGGCCAAGTCCACGTCGAGCCGTAGCGGCGTGGTGACCTTGTCGTACATGATGGGGTCGAGGGACGCGAGCAGTTGCTTCTTGGCCACCATGTCGTCGAGCGGACCAGAGGCTGCGTTGCGGATGGCGGTCAAGCAGGCGTCGAAATCTTGAATTAACGGGTCGGGGTCGAGCTTGGAGTCGAAGTAGATAGCACATAACTCTTCGTAGTTTCCAAGGGGTCGAAGAACACGAGGAAGGAGCCTCTTCGTGACCTCAAGTAAAGCCCGCTTCCCATCTCGCGGGGAAGCACGTCCAGAAGCGTCCACCCAACGCCTTGCGGGCGAGTGTGGCTTCGTCAAAGATGTCAACGTCGTAAAGAGGATGGCGTTGTAGACGTTGTTGACCTCCTTGGTGGCGTCCGCCAAGTCGAAGAGGGTGTCGTTGGCGGTGTCCTTCAGCTCAAATGCCGGGGGATTAGTATCGGGCCACCGTTTGGGCCCCGGCCGTCCACGATTTGGGCCGTCCACATGTGGACGGCCCAAATTGTGGACGGCCGGGGGCCAAAACATTCTTAACATTCTAACATTTCGCAAATTAGGGCTACCATACTTAAGCCCATACTTAAGGCGTGTAACGCGTCGGCCCGCGTCGACGCCTGCGTTTCCCCATACTTAAGAAAATTTAAAAAATTTTTATACTTAAGGAATATACACTGGCTCCCCCCTCCCCCCCTAACCAGGGACTCAGGGGGTATAACCCAGTCGCATGCGAGTGTCAAACGTGCGTCAGAGAGACGAACCCAACGACAGAGCTTGACAACCGTATACGATTGTCACACGTGAGTCTGGGTGTCGGACCTAGTGCACCTGCTTGACAATCGTATACGATTGTCAAGCAGGTGAGTCTTGGTGTCAGGTGTGCTGCACATAGACATATCGGGGCGTCTAAGGTTCAGGGTTTTAGGATATATGTTGGATATATATATTGGAGGAGTTGTAACCGGAGGTCATTTCATCACACCTGCGTTCGTCACATAGAACCACAACCCGCCCCTTAGACTACCTCACCATTATGCCCAGTATTGGAATATTGCAGTATTGGATATGGCCTTTCGATGCTTTTACGTTTCGCGACTGCCAGTTACAACAAGCCCAATGGGTTCCTGAAGACCGTTTAATTCTCCGCTTGTGGCGGCGAGCGCGGCAACAAGCTGAAGAAGACTGGGAGGACTTCGGGCAACATGCAGTTAATCTCAGGACCTATCACTGGTGGAGTTTTTGGCCGATGTACGTCCACGGCCGTAGATCCAGCGAAAGGTTCGGGGTGAGGCATCTCGTGTACTGGTATGAGGGCGGGTGGATCTACCACCGATACTCAGATTTGGAGTGGCGGGGCTGGCGAAATAGACACCGCTACAGCGAAACTACGCACTGTGCCCTGACAGAGATGGAAAGCGATCTGCTGCAGGAAGATGAAAGGAGATGCGAAGGTTGCGGGCGTATGTTCAGAATCTGCACCCTAACGCGCATAATTGATGCTAGCGCGTGCAATGAGGAGACATATGCTTGGTAGCTAACACTTATGTCACGTGTTAGTACTGAAATAAACCGTATACTTACATGTAGGAAAAACAATAACTTTCACGCCGTGCATACCAAAACTACCCTCTGCACACTTCTGACAATCGTACACGATTATCAACACCGTGTTGAAAGGAAATCTCTCGAAGTTTACTGCTATATAAGTAATGTTACATGTCTTTTATTCATTTATTTTCGCAGTAAAATACTAGCATCATGAATACTCCTGAGTTCATGGAAGACGCACTTGTTGAGCTTGAACGTATGTATATCGAATACGAAAAATGCAGTGTGTGCCATTCCTGGAATTGGTTCTTATATCGCGAGGAAGTGTTCATCGATCCTGCGCTGATTCCTACACATGACCCCTCTGAGGCTAAATGGAGGTTTATCCGCGAGACTCGGGAAACATGGTATTTTCAACTGTTGGATGCGCATCGGTATCCTGCCACTACTGCGCAATATACGTA
>LGRX02026222.1:0-43936 GCA_001247695.2 Cymbomonas tetramitiformis | reverse complement strand
GATCCAGCGAAAGGTTCGGGGTGAGGCATCTCGTGTACTGGTATGAGGGCGGGTGGATCTACCACCGATACTCAGATTTGGAGTGGCGGGGCTGGCGAAATAGACACCGCTACAGCGAAACTACGCACTGTGCCCTGACAGAGATGGAAAGCGATCTGCTGCAGGAAGATGAAAGGAGATGCGAAGGTTGCGGGCGTATGTTCAGAAATCTGCACCCTAACGCGCATAATTGATGCTAGCGCGTGCAATGAGGAGACATATGCTTGGTAGCTAACACTTATGTCACGTGTTAGTACTGAAATAAACCGTATACTTACATGTAGGAAAAACAATAACTTTCACGCCGTGCATACCAAAACTACCCTCTGCACACTTCTGACAATCGTACACGACTGTCAACACCGTGTTGAAAGGAAATCTCTCGAAGTTTACTGCTATATAAGTAATGTTACATGTCTTTTATTCATTTATTTTCGCAGTAAAATACTAGCATCATGAATACTCCTGAGTTCATGGAAGACGCACTTGTTGAGCTTGAACGTATGTATATCGAATACGAAAAATGCAGTGTGTGCCATTCCTGGAATTGGTTCTTATATCGCGAGGAAGTGTTCATCGATCCTGCGCTGATTCCTACACATGACCCCTCTGAGGCTAAATGGAGGTTTATCCGCGAGACTCGGGAAACATGGTATTTTCAACTGTTGGATGCGCATCGGTATCCTGCCACTACTGCGCAATATACGTACACTCCCACGCAAGCCAACCCTGGCGCACTTACCCCAAAAACAATGGCGGTTCCCACAGATTTCATTCCGGAGTTGATTAACCAGGGCACAGGCTTTGACCAGGAACCTGATGACGACGGAAAGTGGTGCAATTGCCGTTAGGAAAAAAATACCTTGCTCCCATGCCTATTTAAGACGTGTTGTAGCGAGTTTTAATCATTTATTTTCGCGTTCAAGAACTTCCTGAGAAATGGCGCTGACCCGGCAGGTTGAGCGAGTCTTGCTTTGGTTAGATGGTTTTGACGAGGATGAAGATATGATAAATCATGTGAACATTTTCGGTCATACACCTTGCGTAAACTGTAATGCGGAAAACGTATACGCGCATTGCGAAAGGCCTATCATTCAGGGAAATTGGGACTTGGACGCAATCTCTGCAGGATACCGTTATGTACGCCGAACTCGGTTTTTCCTATTCTTTACCTTGATGCATCTCGAACGATTTCCCTCCAGGAACCCTTGGACGGGGAGGTGGGTAACGCCTAGAAATCTGAAAATACCTGTGGACAAGATAAATGCTTTATTGTTACCGGAGCAGCGCGGCGAGAGTATAGAGCAATATTTAGGAGCTTGCAACTGTGCGGCGGATATGACTGACGAGGACTTGAACTTTGGCTTCTAAGAACATGCTAATTGTACCAATGATTTTAAGAAAATAATTGTTAATTGTGCTACCCTGAAATGTATGTTTCGTGGGTGTCCTCGGTTCTAGGGTCGGAGCCCGCCAGTGTCCAATGTACTAGCATTCATGCAGATTTACACGCTAGGTACAGGGTCGGGGTGCTCGAGCAACGCTGCCGCGAGAGCGGCTGGCATCTCGAAACAAGCATCTGGCACCTCAGCCTCCATAACCGGAGTAGCCGAAATAGCATCCATGCCTAAAGCATCCGCGACATCATTCAAATCCATTTCGTGGTCATCAGGCACATTGGCCTTTTGTTTTTCTATCAGCGCTATGTCACCTGCGAGCACCTCGGAATACCGTGCTCTGGCCATGTTCAACACCTCTGCATCCATGTCGATCGAAAGGACATGCCTTTGCTCCATATACCCCGCCATGGAGGCTGGAGCCGTTCCGCATGGAAATTCCATAACACAAGCATCCATGTTGCTGTACAAGCGCATCAGCTCACGGTAAAGACGGATTGGCTTCTGAACGCTGCGAATATTTTGTCCATCTTCTTTCTTCAGGTACTCCTTAGGTGGCAGCGGTACCTCCTGTTTATAAACAAACAACACACTCGAGTCTGAGTGTCGGACCTAGTGCACCTGCTTGACAATCGTATACGATTGTCACTTGCGAGTCTGCGTGTCTGAGCTAGTGCATCTACTTGACAATTTTGTTTGGCGGAGTTGCATTCATGAGAAGATATGAATGCATACAAGGATTCTTACCATGCTGTTCGTGAACGCGTTCGAAAACTTTCCGACCGTTGTTCGCAGCGGGGCCCACTTCGGTAGCTTATTACTCTTTGAGGGATCTTCCACCAAGTGCAGCAACACATACGGTTGCAAAACGCTGACCGGACCAGCCGCATTATTACCTATGCGTCCTCCGCCTCGATTCCAGTATTGAACCGTCTGGTGGCATGTCCATTGCAGCGGCCATCCTTTGGTCGAAGCGCAGAAGGCATCGATGATTGCTTGCTGCCTCGATATCGCGAAGGTTTTTCCATTAATGGTCACATTACTGCGGGTGGTCGAGTCCGGTAAGAATAGAATCACAATGCCACCATAATCCATAGCCGACATGCAAATACCACCCATGTATGAGTAGAAGTCTGTTGAATAGGTATCCCATACCTCCGAAAACAGCCCAAAAGGACCATCCACGAAGATCAGATCCACTCCATAGCGAGCGTGTTGCAATGTTTTTTCATTGCGCCAACTGACCATGACTTGATTGCTGCGTGGACCCTTATTCCTTTCGGCGCGAGATTCGTTAACCTGTGGAACATTGCTTTCATCAGTCTGCTTTGAAATACATACGCAGGAAATACTTAATACATTGCAATGTAGATATATGAACAGTTCTAACCTTCATTCCGAATTCCAGCAATCCCTCAGTCAGAAGCTTCGCCAGCAACTCGCGATGGCACTTGTTGAAGTCCACCGGCTGCTGGACTCCCTCGGCAGCATGCAGCTCCTTGTGTTGGATTTTCAGCTCCATGAATTCAATCACCGCGCTCTTCGGGTCCCAATCATGATCGAAAATCTCCGTTTTAACCAGAGCATCCGGCATCCCGCCCTCCCGGCGTGACGCTTTCACACGGAGTTCCAGCCATTCCCAAACGGCCTGTAATACGCATCAGAATCAGTCTTCGAACTCAGAGACAGAGCAGACTCTAAGTCAAGCTAACGCCAGAGCTTGACAATCGTATACGATTGTCACACTTCTTTTACCAACATTTACCAACTGACCGATCATCCCCATGGCATGATCATCACAAGTGTATAACGGGGTCACCTTCGCACTGAACGCGGCGATCTCGTCATTGATATCTGGCATTTCTTTCGCTTCCATCATCCGCGACGCTGCCAGTACTGCAGGGGCCAGATTAATCTGAGACCCAGCTCCTGCTTGAATCGCCCATAGCAAATGCAGGCAGTTTTCCTCAAACCCCCTTTTCGTATGGGTGATGCCCAACGTCTGCTTAAACCATGCGGGATCGTATACGGGTGCCTCAGTGTAGGCAGGGCCATAAAGCTTCGGAATCGTGAACGTAGCCCCAAAGCGACCGCCATTTCGAATCTCGATGAAGTCAACCGGCAAGGTGTGAATGTAGCACAAGATCATACGCGTGGCTGCATAGCAAACATCACTGTCATTAGGACTTGTAATCCTGCAACTTAAAAAAAAAACTTGAGAGGACTAACTCACCAGCGCAATCCACAAGAGTCTTGTAGGTATGCATGGTATCCTGCGATGGCTTATTCACGCTCTTGTCCATAGCCCTTCCTTCCTTGGAATCAACGCGCTTCCATCGTTTTGCTTTAATCATGCTCTTCATGACCTCATCGAAGCGTGCAGTGTAGAATTTGTTGGAAGATTGGATTAACATCCACACCAGAAGCTTGGTTTCCAAATCAGGCTCTCCGTGGACGTTCTGAATAAAAAAATGGTGATGTTTTTGCACGTACGTCATATGCTGCGAATCACGGTACGTTACCCCATTAAAGTCATAGGGTCCCCAAGGGGTGTCAACGTTTAGTTTGAGTATAGTCTCCTGCGTATCCTCATCATCATCATAGACGTCCCTGATAGCCTCTGCGTGTTTATACCAATCTGGGTATTTAGTCCAACCCATCAGCGAGGCAAACTTGGCCTTGGCAGATTCGATGACATCCTTGATGAAACCAAGACGATGACAATACGAGCTGAACTCAGTGCCAGTCAAAAACTTGCCCTTGCAACTGATCCCATATTTCTGGTAGAACTCCTTCCGTTTGTCCACATCGGCCATTAATGCTCCTTCCTTCGCCACTTTCAGAACAAAGAAAAAATATCGTACATCAAACCCTAAGGCTGATAGCGAGGTGCTTATAGCCTCTAGGGTAAGAACAGGCTGCAGTTCTTTCGGATAGTTCTTCAACTCGAGAGCTTCCTTCCGCCATTCGTCTCCCAGTTTTGGATCCAGTAACCGCAAAATCTGCAAGCAAGACACGTTGGACACATGTAAGGGGGGCGACACGCTTGTCACACGTGGGTGAGAACTGAAGCTTGCGCCAAAGCTTGACAATCGTATACGATTGTCACGCGTGAGTCAGGGGCGAAGCTAGCGCCAAGCTTGACAATCGTATACGATTGTCACGCGTGGGTGAGAAAAGCTTGACAATCGTATACGATTGTCACGCGTGAGTCAGGGGCGAAGCTAGCGCCAAAGCTTGACAATCGTATACGATTGTCACGCGTGGGTGAGAACTGAAGCTTGACAATCGTATACGAGTGTCAAACGTGGGTGATGACACATGAGAGAGCGCGGAAGTTTCATACCTTTTGCGCATCCCGCTCGCGCGATTGGAGGAGGGCAACTTTTGCCGATTGATCCCGAAGTTTGGAAATCTCGTTCGAGTAGGCCGCCGCGGTCGTATCCCTCAGATTATTCCGATACCAAGCGTTACTCTTGGCACTAGCTTGCCTTACCGGGAATTGTGTAAAATGCGCCAGTTGGTCTTCCGAGGCGTCGGCAACATTCAACAGCAAAATCCATTTATCGTGTTCGTGAGAGTCAACAAGACTTTCTGTTTGGTCGGTGTTCGTCAGTGTCCCGATAAGGCTCTGCGCAAACCGAAACTTGTAAAAAATTCATTCATGTACATACGGTATTTTATTGAAACAATGAAACAAACGATATCATACAAGGATCGCTTACCAAAACACAAAGAGGTGTTTCTTTCTTCAGAATTGTAATCGTTGTGGCCAACCCCTCCAGAGAGGACCTATTACTGGTCCCGTTACCGCTCCAGAATGCTTTACGTTTCCTTGCGTCCAGGACAAGGTCAAGCCAGGCGTCATAGCGATGCTGGCCATCCACCACGACAAGCTGCATTCGCATGAACTTGTTTTTCACCCACCTCTTGTAGTCGTCAGGATCATTATCGAATAGGTTGAGATAGTCGGTCTCCAGATTGTGCACCATGGTGTTGAAATTGCTTACTTCCTCAGGAGCCTCCGCATCCGCCGCTGCAAGCAACCGAAATGAACTTAGGTCTGACAATCGTATACGATTGTCAAGCTTTGTAGGAAAGTCCCGAACCCTTGCATAATACTAGTGCTGACAAGCAATGCCTCACCGGGATAAAACTTGGACATGAGCATTTGCCTATACTCTTCGTCCGTGTAATAGTGTCCAGTCCACCACACGATGACATGTGATTTGTCCACCTCCCATCGCTCCATGATGACCTTCTTCTGCTTCTCTATTCCCTCTTCTGAAGTCGCGCGGGTAAACGAAAGTCGGTTTGAGTCGCCCTGAACATCAGCAGGATGTACCAGCAAGCCAAGAGGGGCAACTACTGGAAGCTTTTTGTCTTTCTTGATTGCTGCCCAGTTAGCACCTGTGCCCCAAATATTAATCAGTTCTTGAAAACCAAGCATATCATACGTAGGTTTACACGGTGCTGACAATCTTATACGATTGTCAGAACGATATAAAGTGCAAACTCACACAAAAAACTATGATTTTTGACTTGCCCTGTATTTCATGCGTAGGTGACATTCGTATTCGAATGTCAACGGTTCTGACAATAGTATACGATTGTCAGAACCGTGTAACTTACAAACTCTCCCATTGAACATTATGATCTTTAACTTACCTGCTGCATCTCCCATGAAGCCGTAGAATAATACTTCCTCACGCGGGTGTTCGGCTGCTACCGTCTTCTTCACCAATGTCCAAAACAGTACCTGTGTTTCGGTACAGTCTTTGGGTACGTTCATGGTGGCAATAGTGAGCAGAGCGTTGGCCTCTATGGAGAACACGTGCGCCCCCATCGTCACCCAATCCCCAGAAACCTTGCGATGTACGAAATCCAAGTGGACGTACGCTGAGCGGAGGTAGTCGTCGCTACTTTTCGGGTGCATGCGACGCACGAGATCGACACCTCCATCCACTCCGACACTGGACATAACGAACGTGTGAGCAAAACTGTCGATGTTCCCCTCGTCCGCGAAAGATTGCAGTAGGCCCTTACCGTGCTTAGCAGCCCATTGGGAAACGGCTTGCATGCCCTCATCCTGTCGACGGCCTCGCACGAGATTCTGGTCCACTGCCTTATCAATCACTTTCATTTTCCTCGCGATGTCTGGTAGCTGGCTAGGGTCAAAAGAAGAATCTTTTGGAAAGACGGTTTCCGAGAGTAAAGTCCTTTTCACCTGGCACACGTTTCGAACTCCACCGGTGTTTAGAACCTCCTCAGCCCTAGTCTTAGCTGCTTTTAGCTCACCCACGCTGGGGTTGTCGGTGGACAACACGGAATGGTTGTGTCCAAGGGAGCTAGTAGACAGCTGGAGGATGTTCCAATCGGAGTCTTCTTGGATGGTTACTTCAAACGGACAAGTGCCGGAATGAGTAGGCGCAGCGTTGCAAAGGGCGCACGCCAGATTGCGGTTCTTAAAGGTACCGGTGAATTGGAAACGGTTACGATCACCCGTTGTACGAAACACTACACATGCATCGTTCTCGCAGGATAAAGCCCCACCACATCGAGTAGTTCTAGTAAGACGGCCTCTGATACGCCTTTTGTTCCCAGAACGCATCCAGGTCTGCGGATCGTATTTTAAGAAATCTCTCCAAGGAGAGAAATGTCCAGCACGTGGCTTGTAAACTACCCCCGGAAGGAGAGGTACTGGCAGTTCATCGACAAGCTCGCCAGGCTGACCTGGCGCTATGTCTTGGGACAAATCAACATGCTGAGAAAAATCTATCGGAATAGCTGGTCCGGCATAGGCAGTATTTTCCGATTTGACCTTATGCTTGAGCTTTGGTTCTTGTACAGCGCTAGAGGATTTCATAGATTCATACGAGTCCTTAGGAGGTGGAGGCGATTCGGTTAAGTCACAAACTAAATATTCTTGCTTTACTTCAGGGCGAGGCGTCTTAGGAGGCGGAGAAGCTGATGCTTGGGAAGATTCGTGTGTGGCAGTGTCGACATTCGCACAACCGGTTTTCACGTCACTAGATCCGGGGGTTGAACTGACACCACCGATCACAAGTACGTCAGCTCCGTCAGGGAACACGGTACCGAGTTCGACAGGTTGCACGTCTTCTGCGCTGCGCAGGTGAAGAAGCATCGGGGTGTCGGTAAGGGTTGGAAACAAGGCCTGTAGTAACGGAAGAGATATTGGCACGGTATGCGGGACATCCAAAGCATGATTACCGTATCGCAGGGAAGCCGGCATGGTTTCCTAAAGTACCATGAAAAATGAATTATTTTATGAAAATAATACCCTATATAGACATGATAAAAACATGAAAAAAAATAAGAAACACGTTTGACAATCGTATACGATTGTCAAGCTCTGTGGTTAGGTTCGTCTCTCTGACGCACGTTTGCCACTCGCAGACGACTGGGTTATACCCCCTGAGACCCTGGTTAGGGGGGGAGGGGGGAGTTAGTGTATATTCCTTAATACTTAAGAAAGAATTTAATTTTTCTTAAGTATGGGAAAACGTAGGCGTCGACGCGGGCCTACGCGTTACACTCCTTAAGTATGGGCTTAAGTATGGGCGCCCTAATTTGCGAAATGTTAGAATGTTAAGAATGTTTGGTCCACTGTCCGTCCGTCCGTCCGTCCGTCCACAGTGGACGGACAGTGGACGGACGGACGGACGGACGACTTTCGTGGACCAATACCACCTCTCCGCGAACGTCGACCGCGACGCAAGCGGGTGCGCTGGAGCGACGAAAAGCCCCACACTGAAGGTTCGTCTCGAGTTCAGGATCTCGAGCAAGCCGCTCCAGTGGCCAAGGAAGCACCGTCTCCGCCGCCCAAGCCCCACGCCATCGAAGCGGAGGAGCCGGGCGAGATTGACGAGACAGTGTCCCCGGAGATATGGCAACAGTTGCGCGACCTTGAGGAGGAGTTCAAAGACGTCATCTGTACGGAGCTGCCTGACTCCGTCCAAAGCCGCGACTACAAGAACAGTATCCGATTGCGATCCAACTGGAGTGGACAGCCGCTACATCGGCGTAACTACAAGTTGTCGCAAGAGGAGCTTCGGCAACTTCGTGCACAGCTTGACGAGCTGCTGGCCAAGGGATAGATCCGCCCATCATCGTCTCCTTGGGGCTGTCCGGTGCTCATGGTGCCGAAGCCGAGCAACCCTAAGGAGTTGCGTCTGGTTATCGACTACAGGTCGATAAACGAGATCACGGTCAAGGACAAGTACCCCCTCCCTGACGTGCAAACCCTCCTCGATGACCTACAAGGAGCAACAGTCTTCTCTACTGCAGACGCCTTGTGGGGATTCTGGCAAGTTCCCATGGAACAGGATGACATCGAGAAGACAGCCATGACCACCCCTTTTGGGGCTTATGAGTGGCTGGTCATGCCTATGGGACTGAGCAACTCGCCAAGTACGTGGCAAAGAATGATGACGTAGTACCTAGGACACCTACCCTTCTGCAGAGTGTTCGTGGACGACATCATGATTTTCAGTGACACACCTGAGCAGCATGTCGGCCATGTACGAGCTGTATTAGCTGCCTGTCGCCAGCACAAAGTGTACCTCAAGCGGAGCAAGTTGAAGTTAAAGTGCATGCGAGCAGTGCGCTTCCTTGGCCACGTGTGCAGTAAGGAAGGTTGTCGACCCCAACGCGACAAAGTTGCCTCAGTTCGCGACTGGCCGGAGCTCGAGACGGTCACCCACGTGCGCCAATTCCTTGGAATGTGTGGCTTTTACCGGGAGTGTAGGTATTGGGCCACTGTTTGGGCCCCGGCCCTCGGGCGGCCGTCCACGATTTGGGCCGTCCACATGTGGACGGCCGAAATTGTGGACGGCCGGGGGCCAAAACATTCTTAACATTCTAACATTTCGCAAATTAGGGCTCCCATACTTAAGCCCATACTTAAGGCGTGTAACGCGTCGGCCCGCGTCGACGCCTGCGTTTTCCCATACTTAAGAAAAAATATATTTTCCATACTTAAGGAATATATTAATGTTTTTGGGGTATTCTCGGAGTGCTGGTCGGCATCAACACTCGGAGTGCGTCCTCCGCACGACGCCTACGGTTCTGACAATCGTATACGATTGTCAAGCTCTGTCCCCCATACCAATATTGTGAATGCTTTTTATTTCTTAAACATTTACACTGGCACCATGTCTATATAGAGTGTTCTTTTCATAAAACAAATCATTTTTCATGGTACCTTAGGATACCATGCCCACTTCCCTGCGATACGGTAACCGTGCTTTGGATGTCCCGCATGGGGTGCCAATATCTCTTAATTTACTCCAGGCCTTGTTTCCAACCCTTACAGATATCCCCATGCTTCTTCACATGCGCAGCACAGAAGACGTGCAACCTGTCGAACTCGGTACCGAGTTCCCTGACGGAGCTGTCGTACTTGTGATCGGTGGTGTCAGTTCAACCCCCGGATCTAGTGACGTGAAAACCGGTTGTGCGAATGTCGAAACTGCCACACACGAATCTTCCCAAGCATCAGCTTCTCCGCCTCGCCCTGAAGTAAAGCAAGAATATTTAGTTTGTGACTTAACCGAATCGCCTCCACCTCCTAAGGACTCGTATGAATCTACGAAATCCTCTAGCGCTGTACAAGAACCAAAGCTCAAGCATAAGGTCAAATCGGAAAATACTGCCTATACCGGACCAGCTATTCCGATAGATTTTTCTCAGCACGTTGATTTGACCCAAGACGTAGCGCCAGGTATACGTGAAGAGGTTGTCGACGAACTGCCAGTGCCTCTACTTCCGGGGGTAGTTTATAAGCCACGTGCTGGACATTTCTCTCCTTGGAGAGATTTCTTAAAATACGATCCGCAGACCTGGATGCGTTCTGGGAACAAAAGGCGTATCAGAGGCCGTATTACTAGAACTACGCGATGTGGTGGGGCTTTATCCTGTGAGAACAATGCATGTGTCGTATTTCGTACAACGGGTGAACGTAACCGTTTCCAATTCACCGGTACCTTTAAGAACCGCAATCTGGCGTGCGCCCTTTGCAACGCTGCGCCTACTCATTCCGGCAATTGTCCATTTGAAGTAAGCTTCCAAGAAGACTCCGATTTGAACATCCTCGTGCTTTCTACTCCCTCCAATGGACACAACCATTCCGTGTTGTCCACCGACAATCCCAGCGTGGGTGAGCTAAAAGCAGCTAAGACTAGGGCTGAGGAGGTTCTTAACACCGGTGGAGTTCGAAACGTGTGCCAGGTGAAAAGGACTTTACTCTCGGAAACCGTCTTTCCAAAAGACTCTTCTTTTGACCCTAGCCAGCTACCAGAGATCGCGAGGCAAATGAACGTGATTGATAAGGCAGTGGACCAGAATTTCGTGCGAGGTCGTCGACAGGATGAGGGCATGAAAGCCGTTTCCCAATGGGCTGCTCAGCACGGTAAGGGGCTACTGCAATCTTTCGCGGACGAGGGGAACATCGACAGTTTTGCTCACACGTTCGTTATGTCCAGTGTCGGAGTGGATGGAGGTGTCGATCTCGTGCGTCGCATGCACCCGAAAAGTAGCGACCACTACCTCCGCTCAGCGTACGTCCACTTGGATTTCGTACATCGCAAGGTTTCTGGGGATTGGGTGACGATGGGGGCGCACGTGTTCTCCATAGAGGCCAACGCCCTGCTCACTATTGCCACCATGAACGTACCCAAAGACTGTACCGAAACACAGGTACTGTTTTGGACATTGGTGAAGAAGACGGTAGCAGCCGAACATCCGCGTGAGGAGGTATTATTCTATGGCTTCATGGTTAGCTAGAATACAAACGTAAATCTGTTATGGCATGTTAAATATTTTGCAGTGTATGCATTTTCATATACGTTATTCAAAACATTTTGTATACCATTGCATGTATTAGCACCCTCATCCACATTCGAATATGATTAACCGTACGGTTCCAGCTTGACAATCGTATACGATTGTCACACGTGAGAGAGAGAGAGCCGAACTTAGCGCCGAGATCGTGTATCCTATTGCATGTCGTATAACCCTGCCTGGATATTCGCGAAGAGTTTGTCACTACTCGTGCACATCTGAATATGATTAACAGTACGGTCGAAGCTTGACAATCGTATACGATTGTCACACGTGAGAGAGACTTAGCGCCGAGATCGTGTATCCTATTGCATGTCGTATAACCCTGCCTGGATATTCGCGAAGAGTTTGTCACTACTCGTGCACATCTGAATATGATTATTCGTACGGTTCCAGCTTGACAATCGTATACGATTGTCACACGTGAGAGAGAGCCGAACTTAGCGCCGAGATCGTGTATCCTATTGCATGTCGTATAACCCTGCCTGGATATTCGCGAAGAGTTTGTCACTACTCGTGCACATATGAATATGATTAACCGTACGGTCGAAGCTTGACAATCGTATACGATTGTCACACGTGAGAGAGAGCCGAACTTAGCGCCGAGATCGTGTATCCTATTGCATGTCGTATAACCCTGCCTGGATATTCGCGAAGAGTTTGTCACTACTCGTGCACATCTGAATATGATTATTCGTACGGTTCCAGCTTGACAATCGTATACGATTGTCACACGTGAGAGAGAGCCGAACTTAGCGCCGAGATCGTGTATCCTATTGCATGTCGTATAACCCTGCCTGGATATTCGCGAAGAGTTTGTCACTACTCGTGCACATCTGAATATGATTATCCGTACGGTTCCAGCTTGACAATCGTATACGATTGTCACACGTGAGAGAGAGCCGAACTTAGCGCCGAGATCGTGTATCCTATTGCATGTCGTATAACCCTGCCTGGATATTCGCGAAGAGTTTGTCACTACTCATGCACATATGAATATGATTATTCGTACGGTTCAAGCTTGACAACCGTATACGATTGTCACACGTGAGTATTGTAGTAGATATATTTATAGATTTCTTTATCTATATATACTAGGATTCACTATTAAAATGATTCATAATTTTAGACATGTCTACTGGGAGATTATCAAGAGTCAGAAAGCCCACTGCTAAGGCAAAGGCTGTGTCTGCCGGGCGTGAGGGAGGTGCGTATCTGCATCCCTATAAATGCATGTCGGGGTGTCATTTATTTCATTATTGCATGGCTCGTACAAAACAAACCGCTCGAAAGAAATTCGGAGGCACAATTAGAGATTTACAGCGTATGGCCTCCGGAGGTGCACAGGCCTCTCAGAGCGGATCTATGGCATCCGGGGCAAGTGGTTCAAATGAGTTACCCGCCGCTGGTGTTGCTCCAGGTACCGCAGGAGATGCCACTCCAGTCGCAAGTGGAGATGCCACTCCAGTCGCAAGTGATCCTCAAGCTACAGCTAAATCGCCAAAGCTGACTATTAAAGTTGGTGAGCCGAAACCAGCTCAGCAACCAGCTCAGCAACCAGCTCAGCAAGTCGTTGCGCTAATGCTCGAGTATACCGCTACAAATAAACAGAAGGAGAAGAATAAAGACCTCGAGGCAAGAATTTTGGCCCTTGTGGAAGATGGAGATGGTAGGGATATAGTTGATACAGCTGTTGGATTCCTGAAGAATGAGAACGAAAATAAAACTGCTGGCACTCTTAAAAGAATGCTAGGTAAGAGAAAAGTTGGTGCAGTTGCTGTTGGGGAGGAGGCAGCGCCAAAGGCAGCGCCAGAGGCAGCGTCAGCTCCTGCACCCCACGCTTCGGGGAGTGCACCACCGCCAAAGCGTGCTCGTGACACGAAGGGTAAGGCAGCGATATCTGGGACCACTGGTTACGACTATAGGCAAGACTACGTATTCCCAGGACCGCTGAATATCCAAAAAGTGATCCAACAATGGACTCATCGTCCCGAGCCTCATTCTCGAGAAGACAAAAAGCTTTCATTAGTTGCCCCTCTTGGCTTGCTGGTACATCCTTCTGATGTTGATGGGGACGCAAACCGACTTTCGTTTACCCGCGCGACTTCACAAGAGGGAATAGAGAAGCAGAAGCAGGTCATCATGGAGCGATGGGAGGTGGACAAATCACATGTCATCGCGTGGTGGACTGGACACTATTACACGGACGCAGAGTATAGGCAAATGCTCATGTCCAAGTTTTATCCCGGTGAGTCCCGGCCATTGCTTGTCATCATTAGCATTATGCAAGGGTTTGGGACTTTCCTACAAAGCTTGACAATCGTATACGATTGTCAGACTTGAGTTCATTTCGTTTGCTTACAGCAGCGGATGCGGCGGCTCCTGAGGAAGTAAGCAACTTCGAGAAAATGGTGAGCAATCTGGAAAAAGACTATCTCAGCCTATTCGATAATGATCCTGACGACTACAAGAGGTGGGTGAAGAACAAGTTCATGCGAATGCAGCTTGTCGTGGTGGATGGCCAGCATCGCTATGACGCCTGGCTTGACCTTGTCCTGGACGCAAGGAAACGTAAAGCATTCTGGAACGGTACCGGGACCAATAATAGGTCCTCTCTGGAGGGGTTGGCCACAACGATTATAATTCTGAAGAAAGAAACACCTCTTTGTGTTTTGGTAAGCAATCCTTGTATGATATCGTTTGTTTCGTTATCAATAAAATACCGTGTGTACATGAATGAAATTTTTACAAGTTTCGGTTTGAGCAGAGCCTTATCGGGACACTGACGAACACCGACCAAACAGAAAGTCTTGTTGACTCTCACGAACACGATAAATGGATTTTGCTGTTGAATATTGCCGACGCCTCGGAAGAACAACTGGCGCAATTTACACAATTTCCGGTAAGGCAAGCTAGTGCCAAGAGTAACGCTTGGTATCGGAACAATCTGTGCGATACGACCGCGGCGGCCTACTCGAACGAGATTTCCAGGATTCAGGATCATTCGGCAAAAGTTGCCCTCCTCCAATCGCGCGAGCGGGATGCGCAAAAGGTATGAAACTTCCGCGCTCTCTCATGTGTCCTCACCCACGCGTGACAATCGTATACGATTGTCAAGCTTTGGCGCTAGCTTCAGTTCTCACCCACGCGCGACAATCGTATACGATTGTCAAGCTTTGGCGCTAGCTTCGCCCGTGACTCACGTTTGACAATCGTATACGATTGTCAAGCTTTGGCGCTAGCTTCGCCCCTGACTCACGTTTGACAATCGCATACGATTGTCAAGCTTTGGCGCTAGCTTCGCCCCTGACTCACGTTTGACAATCGTATACGATTGTCAAGCTTTGGCGCTAGCTTCAGTTCTCACCCACGTTTGACAATCGTATACGATTGTCAACCTTTGGCGCTAGCTTCAGTTCTCACCCACGCGTGACAATCGTTTCGCCCCCCTTACATGTGTCCAACGTGTCTTGCTTGCAGATTTTGCGGTTACTGGATCCAAAACTGGGAGAGGAATGGCGGAAGGAAGCTCTGGAGTTGAAGAACTATCCGAAAGAACTGCAGCCTGTTCTTACCCTAGAGGCTATAAGCACCTCGCTATCAGCCTTAGGGTTTGATGTACGATATTTTTTCTTTGTTCTTAAAGTGGCGAAGGAAGGAGTATACGTGGCCGATGTGAACAAACGGAAAGGAGTTCTACCAGAAATATGGGATCAGTTGCAAGGGCAAGTTTTTGACTGGCACAGAGTTCAGCACGTATTGTCATCGTCTTGGTTTCATCAAGGATGTCATCGAATCTGCCAAGGCCAAGTTTGCCTCGCTGTTGGGTTGGACTGAATACCCAGATTGGTATGAACACGGACAGGGTATCTTGGACGTCTATGATGATGAGGAGGATACGCAGGATACTATACTCAAACTAAACGCTGACAACCCTTGGGGACCCTATGACTTTGATGGGGAACCGTACCGTGATTCGCAGCATATGACGTACGTGCAAAATCATCACCAGACACTTGGGCAACACGGAGCGCCTGATTTGGAAACCAAGCTTCTGATGTGGATGTTAATCAAATCTTCCAACAAATTCTACACTGCACGCTTCGATGAGGTCATGAAGAGCATGTTGATAGAAAGCAAAACGATGGAAGCGCATTGATTCCAAGGAAGGAAGGGCTATGGACCGGAGTGTGAATAAGCCATCGCAGGATAGCATGCATACTTACAAGACTCTTGTGGATTGCGCTGGTGAGTTAGTCCTCACAAGTACTTTTTGTAAGTTGCAGGATTTCAAGTCCTAATGAGAGTTATGTTTGTTATGCAGCCACGCGTATGATGTTGTGCTACATTCACTCCTTGCCGGAAGACTACATCGAGGTTCGAAATGCCGGTCGCTTTGGGGCTACGTTCACGAGTCCGAAGCTTTATGGCCCTGCCTACACTGAGGCCCCCGTGAAGGATCCCATATGGTTTCTGGAGACGTTGGGCATCATCCATACGAAAAGGGGGTTTGAGGAAATCTGCCTGAATTTGCTATGGGCGATTCAAGCAGCAGCTGGGTCTCAGATTAATATGGCCCCTGCAGTACTGGCAGCGTCGCGGATGATGGAAGCCAAAGAAATGCCAGATATCATTCACGAGATCGCCGCGTTCAGTGCGAAGGTAACAATTAACTCTTAATAACTAGTGAACATGTACAAGTTCAACAGTAACTCAGTGGACTTGGGATATACTCAGATAAAATTTCTAGAAATACTTCTAAGATATATATGTCCAAAAAGTTTTTTGCATCCCAGACCGGTTTCGTGCCCTGCCGGGCTACTCTTCAGTGGGTTGTTTGAAACAATGAGGCACCGTCGCCTTAAGTCCTAAAAAAGTGAATGTCACATGTCATACTGCCAGAGTCAAAGAGAGCAAGCTGAGCAAACAGAGGGCCCCCCAGAGCGCGGAGCTACGTGAAGTGTGGGAGTCCGGTACAGAAGTCCATCAGGTATATGCTGCCCGGACACTTGGTAACTCAAGTGCCCCAGGCAGTCAGAGATTATAGGACCACTCCGAGCTTGTCCATCTCGTTCCAGAGTATACCCCAGAAGTCAAGGGGAAAGCTGTTAGCCATCCATCTGAGAGCTCTGCTGAGCCAGCCGATCGGATAGTGCTGCCTGGTGAACTCGATCTTGAGCTGCAGAATACATTCTATGATCAGGGCAGAGGAGCTGCAGTGCTGAGTAAATCTGTGTAAATATGAGATAGCTGTGACTGCCTTTCTACTTTCAGGGCATGCAGAGAACCAGCTGACAAGTGGGAAAGCCCGTCTCGGATCGGAGAGAAGCCGGCAACCTCTCTTTTCATTCTGTGACAATTGCCGGAGTGTCACCCTGCTGCCAGCAAAGTTCACTGTCATTCCGCACCACTCAAGGCTGTCGGGCAAATCAGCATCGCTGCCCGCTACTCCTGTCAGGAGGACTCGCATCCCCTCCACATAGCAGGAGTCCCTGTACTCCCTCAATCTCCTCCGAGAGCGTCGCCATTCCCTGTGTGCTGAGCTGAACACTGCAAGAAGAGCAAGGCAGTCATCAGCTTGTCTCACAAACATAATAAAGTTAGCATCACAGTTGGCCGAGCGGTGGAATTCTCTCTCCCCATAAGCACATACACAGAGAGCGGTGGCAGGGCTGTCAGAGCCACCCATTCCTGCACCTCTGGTTTGTCGCACCAGCTGTCCAGCGATCCATACGAAGTTGTTGGTCAGAGAAAGAATAAGCCCAGTGGAAAGTTTCCGTAACGGTACACGAACTGCCGTTCTCTTCGGGAGCCCCTTCACCCACCATTGGACTCCTCGGCTGCCTCTTCTGTTGATCAGGAGGGAACCAGTGCATCCGCTCAGTTGCCTGGCCTCCTCAACAGTCCTCGAGATTGCTCTCTCGGCCACGGGGTGCTCGACATTAGAGAACTGGTCCTTCACGTCGAAAGCATAGCCATAGACCCCGAGAGCACCAGTAGCAGTTTCATTAAACTCTGCAACCCATTCCAGAGCTTTGTGTGTGCCACCACACGTGAAGGAGAGGCCGATCGCGGACACCAGGAACTCTATACCTCTGCCCAGTATGTTCTGCATCTTCGCCAGAGGGGCCAGTCTGTTCGGCTGAATAGGTCTGCATTTCTTCAGCTCAGGATCCTTGTCCTTCAGCAGGGCATACATAAAACCATACTGTCCCCTGCTGTCGAACCTCGTGATCGTCTGGAGGCCAAGCTGTCTATACCGTAGCCATAGCTTCTTCACCACTACTTCCAGAGCATCATCACTGACCACAAACTGGGCTGCACTGGAGTCCCTCTCCGACTCAAGCATCTCATAATAGCGGCGTTGGCAGATAATACCACCCACACCCCCGTTACGGTCCAGCATCATACGAGCTGTTCCCGCACACTCTCTGTCGATCACTCTCATATACTGTCGTGCACAGACTGCTGGGCCGCTGTAGCGGCAGGTTCCTCCTGGCAGTTGCTCTCCAGCACACCACCTCTCCACCAGGCGGCTCTGCTCAATCCTTAGAGCAACACCCCCTCTCAGCTGTGTAGCAAGTTTTCTCAAACGCATTGGAAGAGGTTTGGGGTCACCAGCCACCGGTTTTCCAGCGAAATTAACACACCAGTTCGACTCGTAGGAGGGAGAGATAGATAGTCTGCCCTTGAACTGCTTCCTCAGCCTACCAAGTGCTGGCAGAGGAACTGGGAAGAGTCGTGCTGCCGCCTGGTTCTGGACAATCAGAACGTCCACATTGAAGCGTGCCCCCGTTGAGCGGTCAGCGTACCCGAGTGCTGATTGAGGCGCCAGGAATTTAAACTTATGTGCTGCGAGCTGCATCACTCTGTGGACACCCCGGAGTTCCGTCCACTCTGCCCAGGCTGAAAAAATAAGCAGGATCCTCACCGGTTTGTTGCTGGTCTCAGCAGATCGTACTGCGTGTGTCGCTGCTTGTGTGAGCTTCTCCATCGTGTAGATCGGGTTCCCCAACGCCATAGTGTGCCACAAAGCGCTATGAGCATCTTCTTGGGCTCCAAACACCTCGTCATCCTTGTACGGAGTAAAGAAAGCAACGGTGTTGACGTTTATGTCGAAAGGCGTACCGAACAGCTCATCCTTGAGCCTGAAGACATCTCTCACCACGTTCTGGTCTGGGTACCGCACGATCCAATAGTCACGGGTGATTCTCTCCACCCAGAAGAGCATACGCTCCGCCACCTTTTCCATCAGCTCGTATAAGCCGCGCTCGTCGTCCCAGCTACATAGCAGCCTCAGCAGAAGCCAGCACCAACGTTCCCATCTCACTCTCATAACGAGAGCATCCCTCTTCCGCAGTTCCACCCAGCGTTCCAGTGCTGCATCACCCGCCTGCACACGGTGGATAATCATATACACCTCACCCGCCTTAGTCATTCTGTGCGGGAGCGCCCCCATCACCTCAGCTTCGTTGACACGTCGTCCCGCCTGTGTAAAGATCTCTGCAAAGTCCAGGCAGGCGGACTTGACTGCCTCGATAGGTTTGATTTCGTAGTTGGGTGTGTCTTTGAGGCTGTTGTTCAGAATAGATAAGGGGGCGGTATGCAGCTCAGTAGTCCGCGCACAGATATGTCCATTCACTCTGGGCAGGTTCGGTGAGTGGGTGTCACATAGGCAGGGGGGTGCAGAAGTTCTGGCAGCGATCTCTCTGAAGTTGCAGAAGAGGTTGTTCAGTTTTACCCCGGCTCGTTGCACCACCATTGTCCTCCGCCGCACGAAATCCCCGACCACCTTGTCCACCCGTAGTGTCCGAACTATGTCGCTGGTCAGCCACTTCAGATTGTATGTTTGCCAAACGTCGGCAGGTGGTAGGAAGAAAGGATACATCCCCCTTAAGGGGAAGCCGTGCACCTTGATTGCCGCTGTCGACACCCACCTTCTCATCTTGGCGCGCAACTTCCACTCGGTGTTGCCTCTGATTGCCTCGAATACTCTCACCAGCTGAGCCAGGGTAAAAAAGTAAAGTGCTGCCACTTCGCCAGGGCTCGATCTGAGTCTTCTGACCACTGTTCTGGCCCAGTGATCACCACGTACGACAGCGAGCTTCTCCACCACCAGTCTCGCTCTTCTCCTCCGCAGTGTCGTAATAACATTCTTCAGGGTCCCAGCCAGCTGGGACTCAGGTAAAAATATGTTGACTTTGCTGCCACCAAAGTCTCTTCTGATCTTCTTCCAGGGGGTAGTGTCGGCATACCCTGGTCTGAAATAGATCAGTTGCTTCGGCCTTTCGGCTTTCAGCGTCTTCAGCCATTTAAACAGACTCACCTGTTCACCAGCCGCGGTGTGTGCTGACGGTAGGGCTTGTCCATTATGACTGAGGTCCATACCAGAACATCTCCGGTGTGCTACTCTACGAGGACGTGATAGCACCCTTCCCCAGGCTCTGGTGGCTCGTTTCTCTCTGACCATTGGGCGCTCATTATGCTGCGTGTTCAGGGAGTGCTTCCAGTGTTGTGTGGTCCGTATGAACCATTTTTCCGTCTCATCACACTCGGTCTTGGAGTCGAAAAAAGCCAGTGGTACACACACATAATTGAAGATCCCATGGGTACGCAGCCAGGCATAAAGCTTCTTCCCGCCACGTTGAGTCGCATCCCTCGTCACAGTCAGGTGTCCCCTTGCCCGTGACGATATGCTGTTCCAGCTCTTCCCCACGTAGGAAAGGCTCGTCCAGGGAGAAACGAGTAAATAATTGCCGAAGTGGTCCTCGCCCTCGTACCACTTCACCAGGTCTTCCTTCCTGAGGCATTCAAAAAATGGCAAATACCTCTTCACCCACCAGGTTGGTTTCGTAGCAGTCCATCTAAGGAAAGTAAGGCTCATAAATTTCCACACAGATAGGTACTCGTCCACCAGACCAGCAGCACCCCAATCTTCCCGCCAGTAGAGCTCCTGCAAAATACTACTCAGTAAACATAGTAGATTAAGCAGGCGTGCTGCGCTCTCACTGCGGGGCCCATACTGCTAGAAAGACAACAGGTCGATCTTGCCCAGGTTGTGGGCCTTGACCGCTGCTGCCACGATTGCTGTCCTGTTAAGTCCGCCATTCTTTTTGGTGTCGTCCCACCCATCAGGGCGAATACGCACCGCCAGAAGTATGTCCCCCAGGCGAGACAACCCCGCGGCATTCTTGAACTTCTCGTCCACCTTAGCTCTGTTGACTTTCACCAGGGGCGCTGCTGGGGCATCGTCTTCGTCGCTGCTACTGCTGCTACTGCTGCTGCTACTGACACGTCTTTTCTTTTTCTTGGGTTTGCTGCTGTTGTTGGACTGAGGGGGAGCTGAAGGGGCGAGGGAGGCACTGGGTGTGAACTGTGAGGGGAGCGAAGGGGGGACTGGAGCATTGGGAGTCTGAGGGGCGTGTTGGGGAAGGTGGTAAAGCTCGTCCAGACGTGCGCGGGTTTCTCGTAGTTCTTTTTTGAGCGCCTTGGTCTTTGCTCGCTGTCGATCTCTCCGTTTCCTGACGCGTTCTTCTGGGGTGGTGTCTGGGTCTGAAGCACTGCTGGAATCGCTGCTGTCTGAACTGGAGAGATCTTTTTTCGACTTCTTCTTTTTCGCTTTTTTCGACTTCTTCTTTTTCCCGCGCTGCAGGAGCTCACGTTCCTTCTCCAAAAGCTTTCTCTCTGACTCCAGCTTCAGTGTTGCCCCCATTGCCTCCATCTTGCTGGTCGCCAGTTCTTCCCTGAGCTGATCATACCTGTTGGGCCCATTGTACTGCCGTGCCCCATAAAACTGCTGAGATGGCTGGTGGGGCTGCTGAAACTGCGGGTGGGCGGACTGAGGTGGCGGGTAAGGAGGTGGTGGTGGTGGTGGGTGTGGGTTGTACTGCTGCATGGATTGTGGCTGAAACTGTCCCTGAGCGTGATTGGGAAGAGACATTTTTAAAGTAGGCACCAGATAGAGAATGCACGTGACCAGCGAATAAAAATCCTGGCGGTCGCTTCACAGTAGTCGCAACGAATATGGCAGCGGGGCATTAACTGAAAAGTGGTGAAAGGTGGCAGTGGAAAAGCGAAGGAGAGGGAAATCGCAAATCTGGTTCCTAGTAAATAGCGTCCAGATTTCTCAGTACACGGATCCGCGACGACTGTCTTGAACAAACAGCGCGTATGATCCGGAGAGTTAAGTAACAATTAACTCTTAATAACTAGTGAACATGTACAAGTTCAACAGTAACTCAGTGGACTTGGGATATACTCAGATAAAATTTCTAGAAATACTTCTAAGATATATATGTCCAAAAAGTTTTTTGCATCCCAGACCGGTTTCGTGCCCTGCCGGGCTACTCTTCAGTGGGTTGTTTGAAACAATGAGGCACCGTCGCCTTAAGTCCTAAAAAAGTGAATGTCACATGTCATACTGCCAGAGTCAAAGAGAGCAAGCTGAGCAAACAGAGGGCCCCCCAGAGCGCGGAGCTACGTGAAGTGTGGGAGTCCAGTACAGAAGTCCATCAGGTATAGTACCCCGTTGATACACTTGTGATGATCAAGCCATGGGGATGTAAGGGCAGTTGGTATATCCACTGAGAAGTGTGACAATCGTATACGATTGTCAAGCTCTGGCGTTACCTTGACTTAGAGTCTGCTCTGTCTCTGAGTTCGAAGACTGATTCTGATGCGTATTACAGGCTGTTTGGGAATGGCTGGAACTCCGTGTGAAAGCGTCACGCCGGGAGGGCGGGATGCCGGATGCTCTGAACCAAACGGAGATTTTCGATCCTGATTGGGACCCGAAGAGCGCCGTGATTGAATTCATGGACCTGAAAATCGAACACAAGGAGCTACATGCTGCCGAGGGAGTCCAGCATGCGGTGGACTTCAACAAGTGCCATCGCGCGTTGCTGGACAAGCTTCTGAGGGGTTTGCTGGAGTTCGGAATAAAGGTTAGAGCTGTTCAAATATTTACATTGCAATGTATTAAGTATTTGCTGCGTATGTATTTCAAAGCAGACTGATGAAAGCAATGCTCCACAGGTTAACGATTCTCTCGCCGAAAGGAATAACACTAGAACAACGTTTTTGCTTAAGTTTGCTTAAGTTTGCTTAAGTTTGCTTAAGTTTTCTTAAGTTTGCTTAAGTTTGCTTAAGTCGGTATAAATCGGTAGAATTATACACCCGATGACATAGGAATGTCACCAAGCCCGCTTCAGGATGCCCCAGGGTTCACGTGAGAGCCCCAGAATGACTGGCGCGATGCCAGGAGATATGACTCGAAGAGGTTGGGTTTGTAAAAGGCCAAAGATTTGTCTGGCAGTCGACGATGAGTAATTATACACACTGAATCAGTCGAGGTATAAAAGTTTGTGGCAACCTGATTCGCGAAGGCTCGCGTGCACTATAAATATGTCAGGGAATGTCGTGAATGGGGAAAGCCTGTCAGTGGTGTAGTCCAATCAAAATCGCGATCGTCATCATACCCACGCATGTGACATATATACTGTAAAATAATAAATACTTGGAACACTCGATTTCAAATCAGGCGAGGGTTTAAACTGCGGCGGGCGGGGCTTATTCGTTCTTTCGAAAGAGAAGGTTTTTTGACCACCTTCCCTTTCCGCCCTAGTAGAAATTTTGAAGTTTGAATATATAATAAACATGGCGTCTTCTCCTCCCGCACGTACGTCTGGTAGCCATCGCGCAGCAAGACTCCTTGCTGCGGCGGGACGCTCCAACGGCGGGAACGGGGGAGATCCACCGGTGCGAGCTTCAGTTTAAATTTTGTGAAACATCATGGTCTTAGACCGTCGTTTTTCGTTGGCCGTGTTTTGCGTATGTTTCCCCCCCACACACACACAGCCGGGTTATCGGGTGTGCAGGCTGTGGGGCAAGCTGCCCAAGCCGGTGCAGCAGCCGCGTTGGACCTGAATAAGGACGTCAACGAGGAGCCCGCGGGTGAAGAAGGCGGCGCTCCTGAAGAGCCTGCAGAACCGACGGTGAGTTTTCTGTGGCTTTATGCTTTGCTTTATGAACCTGCTTGCTTATCTTAAAATACGGTCCGCCGTCGGAGAGGGATGGTATTCTGCTCGGGAGGTAACGCTGCATGACGGAAAGATATTGGTCTTTTTCCTCGACGAGGTGCCGGTGGGTCGGGAGCGGCGTGCGCGTGGCCTGATTCAAGGCTCGCTGCGCGCCCCCTGTACCCGTGGCTACTCGTCATCATTGCATTTTCGGTCGGGGTAGGTGAGGATCCCAGCCGGTGGGTTAGGAGAGGCGTGCGCGTGTCCTTGTTATTCAAGGCTCGAGGCGCGCCCCCGGACCCGTGGCTCGGTTGAAACGGGGTGTGGTAGCTGGAATTTTTGAGGTTGTTTCGGGTTGGTGCGGCAGACCGTGGGCGTAAATGGGTAGGGCACATTGAATACGTATGGTGCGGTGTGAGGACAACTCCTCTGACACGCGACCATATTAAGGGGGTGTGGCCGGTAGGATGTATGTGTTTGTTTTGGGTGGGTGCGGCAGACCGTGGGCGCATGTGGGTTGGGCAAATCGAATATATATGGTGCGGTGTGAGGACAGCTCCTCTGACACGCGACCATAATAAAAGGGTGTGGCCGGTGGGATGTATGTGTTTGTTTTGGGTCGGTGCGGTGGAGCGTGGGCGCATGTGGGTTGGGCACACGGAATATATATGGTGCGGTGTGAGGACAGCTCCTCTGACACGCGACCATATTAAGGGGGTGTGGCCGGTAGGATGTATGTGTTTGTTTCGGGTCGGTGCGGTGGACCGTGGGCGCATGTGGGTTGGGCACACCGAATATCTATGGTGCGGTGTGAGGACAAATCCTCTGACACGCGACCATAACAAGGGGGTGTGGCCGGTAGGATGTAGATGTGTGTGTTTGTTTCGGGTCGGTGCGGTGGACCGTGGGCGCATGTGGGTTGGGCACACCGAATATCTATGGTGCGGTGTGAGGACAAATCCTCTGACACGCGACCATAACAAGGGGGTGTGGCCGGTAGGATGTATGTGTTGTTTCGGGTCGGTGCGGTGGACCGTGGGCGCATGTGGGTTGGGCACACCGAATATCTATGGTGCGGTGTGAGGACAAATCCTCTGACACGCGACCATAACAAGGGGGTGTGGCCGGTAGGATGTATGTGTTTGTTTTGGGTCGGTGCGGTGGACCGTGGGCGCATGTGGGTTGGGACACGGAATATATATGGTGCGGTGTGAGGACAGCTCCTCTGACACGCGACCATATTAAGGGGGTGTGGCCGGTAGGATGTATGTGGCTGTTTCGGGTTGGTGCGGTGGACCGTGGGCGCATGTGGGTTGGGCACACCGAATATCTATGGTGCGGTGTGAGGACAACTCCTCTGACACGCGACCATAACAAGGGGTGTGACCGGTAGGATGTATGTGGTTGTGTCGAGTTGGTGCGGTGGACCGTGGGCGCATGTGGGTAGGGCACACGGGATATATTTGGTGTGGTGTGAGGACAGCTCCTCTGACACGCGACCATATTCAGGGGGTGTGGCCGGTAGGAGGTATGTGGTTGTTTCGGGCCGGTGCGGCGGACCGTGGGCGCATGTGGGTTGTGGCGTGTCGTATGTGTGTAACATCATTAAACATAATACTAGGTCTGATAGAGGAGGGCGGTTGCTGCACCTTTTGCAAGACCAAGAAACGCAAAACCCGCAGCCGTAACAACAAGTCCAAGCGTCTTAAGAAAAAAATAGTGAAGTTGAAAAGGGCACATAGTGCACTTGAAGCTTCTGTCGAGGAGGAGAAACCCCTTCCACAAGCACCGCTTCCCATATTCGTGGGTGGTTGCTCGGAGTACTACTCCCAGCTCACGTCCGAGAACAGTCGTCACCCACGCACAACCGCCTGGCGTTACGGCCCGGATGTCGTGCGCACTCTGGCGCAGAACTGCAACTTGGGTGAAGTCTCCTACAATATGGTCACGTTCTCAAATCCTTTAGGTCCGGCGAAAAAGTGCGACGGCGGTTTCGCGTCAACCAGAGTCGGTTGCACCCTCAACGGCACAGTTCCTTTGGTGTACAAAGAGTTCAGTCTAAAGCACTGGCCAAGCGCGTCAACCCGCTTTTCCGAGTTTGCTCGGGAACTATACATGACGACCCTCGCCGCGAATTCAGCTCCGCAGTACGTGTCGCCCATACTCCACTTCGGTTTGCGGCAGCTTGGCGAACGAGAACGTCCCGCATGTGCACCGTTCTTACTTTCCATGGACCACGGCATCTCCCTGGACGCCTTCCTGGCACAACCGCCCGTGGCTGTTACCATGACCTTCAAGAGAGACCTGTGCGCCAGAATCTTGACAGGCTTTGCTGCGCTGCATAAAGCCGGTATCTCCCACGGGGACGTCCGGGCAACAAACATGGTGCTTACCCCGACGAGGCCCGACAGCTTGGTCATCATCGACTTCGGGCTATCAAGGCGGCAGCATAAGAAAGGGCTGCCTGAAGATCACTACCGAAGGCACCGATGGACCTCCGGAACGCCTGACGATGCACATCAGAAGCCTGGATCAGTGTATGCGCCGGAGTACAGTCATGGAGGACCGACATCTGCAACCGACATGTGGGCGATTGCCCCGATCCTCGTGCGCATCTTGATTCGAGATTCACATGACGCCCTGAAGAGAGTTAATGATGATGCCACCAACGCGACTGTGCATGACATCCTGGGGAAGCGGTCAAGCAATACCTGTGTCAGCCGTGCAATCTGGAACCCAGTTATGGACTGCGCGCACCGCGAGCCCGCGAAACGGCCAACCGCCGCTAGCCTTGCCCGTCTTTTTGTGGCCTCCGAGGCGGCTACCAATGGCAAGTTAGTCCGTCTAGGAAACCAATAAGCGCCTATGGATGCTAACCTAGGAGGTAGGTTCGTCGCCGATGTCCTCGTATAGGGTATTGGATGATGTTCATATGTTCCCGCCTGATGCCTGCATTGCGGCTGCAAAGCTGCCTTCCTGGCATGCGATAAATCACAGCGATCCAGCCAGTTGGATGGAGATGGTTGGTTTTTTTACTTCTGAAAACCTGCGTACCATGCCTTTTGCCGCAGGTAACATCCACACCTCGTCACGCGTATTGCAGCCAGGTTGGCTTGGAGCGGTGGTCTCTATTGAAAATCTGGACGCTTGAGCAACGCCGTCTTGCTGGTGGGTTATGGCCTGAGAGCTCGGCGGACTCCTTTGCGTTGCACGCGCAAAGCTTGCTGCTGGACGTCTTTGGTGATCAACATCTTCATCACGCTATATTCGTGAAGGCCGGGGAGTGTCCGCTGACCCCCTCCGCCAACTTTTTCGAGTTTGCAGGGTGGCCGCGGAGCGGCTGGTCTGTGCCCCAATTGGGACATCCCTACGGCCTACGGGGCCTGCTGCGACTTCGTGTATATGCCACGCCCCTCGACGGCAGCGGTTGCCATGGTTGGTGGGGGGAGGTTGTGCTTGTTCACGGTCCGTGGGGTCACCCTCGGTTACACTTCACCAACGTCTTCCAATCGTTTTTTGGGACGCAGCTTCACCGAGACCTTACAGATGCCCCCTCCATTTCAGAAGACTCCCCTCTCCTTCCTGTCAGCCGTCTCTTGACCTACGCGGAGCTTGGCGTTCAAGTGGATGCAGTGAACGCCAAGTGTGCGGCGTTCTCAGCTTGGCGTGCCACCGCACTTCGGATTGGCCGATGCTCATTGTGCAAGACCAGGCTGCCTCGTGGAACCAGGAGGCGGTGCCCATGCCGGCAAGTACGCTATTGCGACATAGTCTGTCAGCGTGCGCATTGGAGAGCGCCGTTTGGGCATAGGATGGAGTGCACGGCCCGCAAACCGCCGGCACCTTGGAGGTGGACCATTGAGGATCATCTAGCTTTTATGACAAACTGGAATTGTGATAGTGTTAATAACGAGGCAACAGCTCATTGGCAACAGCTAATAACACTCTTGAATAGTGAGGGAGAACAAGATATGTGATACAATTTCTATACACTTTTTATGTGTAAAGCCAAAATGAGCTTCTTTGGGAATTGGTGTATTGTTTGTACTCGCGAAATACGGTGCAGTGATTTGATCGTGATGATTTCCGTGATTGATACTTGTATTGCAACGCACCTGTCCTGCCTGTTGGTCACGGATGCCTGCACTGCGCACGTGAACTCTGTGAACCTCCCTGGCCATGACTGTTTGCGTGTTTTTGTAGGGGCGCTGTCTCCGAACATGGCATATTGTACGCGTCCCTGGCGATGGCAAGTGTTTCATATGGTCTCTGGCTGCGGCAACTAGCGGCAAGTACCGTGCGCAGGCCTTGCAGGGAACAGTGGCCAAGATGGCCAACTCTGTGGGTTGGTGTTCAACCCAGGCGGGCATTACTCCTCAACAAAAAAATTATTTGTGTGACGAACACCGGTGTCACTGGGGTTATTTGGTGAACTACACCCTGACGGTTTATGCGGAACGAGTACACAGCACGGTTCTAGTGTTGAGACTTTCGCGCGGCGGGACTCATGTAGACCTATTTAGGCGAAGGGGTAGTCCGTGCTGCCTGTATAGGCTTGTCGATTTGCAAGGGTACGGCATTGTCGTTGAGTGGATTCCGCCCGTGCCCGCCGGTACACTTGTAGACCTCACGTGAGCGCGCACCACTTGTCCGTTAATTGCTCCAATTATTAAAGGTACATTATGGAGGCACCTAAAACTTCCAGATGAGTAATACTTTTGGCATTAAAGTGTATTGAAAACCGATTGTGCGGTGTTTTAGGTTGCAGGCACGTTAACCGGTCTGCCGCACGAACCGCTGCGATCCGCGTGTGCGAATGCGTACGACACGCTCGACTCTTGGGTGGACATGACTGAATTTTTGCGGTACCGATGTCGGGCGTTCTGCTATGTCCGCCGCATGCGTCAAAATGTGGAGGGAGCCGAATCGTACTCCTTTGAGTTCACGTTTCACGGGCATTGCCTGTACGGCCCGGATGCATCCTGGGGCTCGCTGTTGGAGGGTGCACGTCCCCAAGGGAATGCAGAGATGTTTCTCCTGGATGTGCCGGAAACTGCACAAAGGCAATGGGAGCCCGAAAGCGATGCATGTGCGATGTTCGGTTCGCTAAAGTGCCCGGAACTGCGCTATGATCCACGACCGTTTTCTTCGCGTGCCCTTTTCTTGGCGCTGGTGGTTACCGCCGTGCGAACCATGTTCCACCGTGTCGTCCAATGGCGGGTGGAGTCGCTCCAATCAGGCAATGTTGTCGTGGAAGGTCAGTTGCGTCGCGGATGGTGGAGGAAAAGCTGGGTGACCACTGGCCGGCCGGGCGAGACGTGGATGGCGTTTGTGTATGTGCAAGACAAGTATGCTGCGACAGGGGATCCTGCGCGTGGAGATATCATGGTGGAGGCATGGTGTCCTGAGAATCCCATCGAACCTCTCATAAAATGCACTGGATACAATGTATCACAGTTCGCGCCGGAGTGCATATTTCGGCAGATGCGTACCACTCAAAAAATTCCCAAATACGGCAGACCTGACTATGCCAATCGTGTGGTATGCATACGTGCAGCGGAAGGTATCTACGCTTCATCTTTTCAAAACCGCGGGCAAAGCGAATCCACCAGTTTTCCGCGCCAGTACTCACACGGCCACGAGTGTTGGAGAACAATAATCTACATCCATGCGCACTTTGCGGAATACTGTCAACCGATTCCCCCGAGATCCCTGCCGAAGAGACAAGAGCCTTGTTCCGTATGTCGCCGTGTCCTGATTGGGAAAGGCGTCCGTCAATGCGGAGGGTGCCTTTCGCGTGTGTACTGTTCACCTGAGTGTCAGCGCGGAGACTGGCAGCGGACACACCGACACGAATGCAAGGCCATCGCTGTGTCGGAATGGAGGAATATGGCGGGGCTATGGGAATATGGCGGTTATGTGTTCAAGACTTTGAGCGTACGCTGCGCTGCCCGTATGATCACGCGGGGGTATATTGGGCCGTTTTTTGCATCAGATACCCGAGCTTCGCGACCTCGTGTCAGCAGTGGGACAATGTGAACTGTGAACCCCGATAGTGGCTGAGATAGTGGTGGTCTGCGGTGAACTCATCTAAGCGGTGTACCAATGCCCAAAATAAGCAGTCTGCATGGATAGTAGCGAGTGCGCTAGGGAAGGGCGTGGCGCAGCCCCCTAGATGTAAGCAACTTTTGAAATAAATTTTAGAACGTCTTGTTGAATGAGCGTATGTCGTCTCTCAGGTGGTGCTATGCGCGTACAGGGCACACTGAATATGTATGGTGCGGTGTGAGGACAGCTCCTCTGACACGCGACCATAATAAGGGGGTGTGGCCGGTAGGATGTATGAGGCTGTTTCGGGTCGGTGCGGTGGACCGTGGGCGCATGTGGGTTGGGCACACGGAATGTATATGGTGCGGTGCGAGGACAACTATTCTGACACGCGACCATAATAAGGGGGTGTGACCGGTCGGTAGGATGTATGTGGCTGTTTCGGTTCGGTGCGGTGGACCGTGGACGCATGTGGGTTGGGCACACCGAATATCTATGGTGCGGTGTGAGGACAACTCCTCTGACACGCGACCATATTAAGGGGGTGTGGCCGGTAGGATGTATGTGTTTGTTTTGGGTCGGTGCGGCAGACCGTGGGCGCATGTGGGTAGGGCACACGGGATATATATGGTGCGGTGTGAGGACAGCTCCTCTGACACGCGACCATAATAAGGGGGTGTGGCCGGTAGGATGTATGTGTGTGTTTTGGGTCGGTGCGGTGGACCGTGGGGAAATTCGTCGACCGGCCGGTAAGGTTACAACACGAATGGTTGTTTTTCTTTTCCCCGACGATGAGCCGGTGGGTCGGGAGCGGCGTGCGCGTGGCCTGATTCAAGGCTCGCTGCGCGCCCCCTGTACCCGTGGCTACTCGTGTGCAAGGCATCTTCTTTGTGGATTACAGCCGGTGGGTTAGGAGAGGCGTGCGCGTGTCCTTGTTATTCAAGGCTCGAGGCGCGGCCCCGGACCCGTGGCTCGGTTGAAACGGTGGGAGGACAGCTCCTCTGACACGCGACCATAATAAGGGGGTGTGGCCGGTGTGATGTATGTGGTTGTTTCTGGTTGGTGCGGTTGACCGTGGGCGCATGTGGGTAGGGCACACGGAATATCTATGGTGCGGTGTGAGGACAGCTCCTCTGACACGCGACCGTTCGGGGTGTTACCAGGAGATTGGGTTGTCAACATTGTCATTGGGCACAACAGACTTCAATTCACCAGTGAAGCTCCCCAACGGCTGGACCGCGTGCTTGACAACAGCCGCTGTTCGCAAGGCAAACAAGGATCGGTTTGGGAAGTGCTCGGTGTCAGCACACCAGTGTCTTTGTATGAATTGTGGTAAACAAGGGGCGAAGCGGTGTGGTGGCTGTCACCAAGCAGTGTATTGTTCCCATGGTTGTGCGCAAAAGCACTGGAAGTCGTGCCATCGACAGGAATGTAGTAGAGCAAAGCTGAAGAAGTAGGCAAAATCGTACCTTGCGAACCGTAATTGATCAAGACCAATGTGAATAAAAGATGAATATGTACATGTAAATAATATGTTTTTATAATGAATACGAGTATTGTTCATAATGAATAAGTGTATTGCAACCTATGCCCATGTTCGGTGCGGTGTGAGGACAGCTCCTCTAATACGCGACCTTACAGTGCAGGGGGGTTGTGTGGGCCAGGGGGGGCAGGAGTACGGGGGCAGGCCATGGCTAAGATTGTTCCCGGGAGCGGACGCCCGTTCCGTGCACACCCAAAAGTATCCGGCGAACGTAGAAGTCCTGTTGGATTACCACATCAGTGCGGGATGTTCGGCAGATGACGAGCAGTTGAATGCCATCAGGGAGTTCCGAGGAGGAGCGGCGCTCGCCGTCTACACGGCCCAGTTGGCAGACATAGAGGTCATCCTGAAATGGATAGATTGGATCAGCAAGGAGCTGTGTAGTTTGTTGCAGTTACTTGAGGAATACAGCAGCGAGGAAGAGACGCTTCGGAAGGCGCAGCGCGCATTACCTCCTGACGAGCCCCTCCCTAGGGGGAGTAACCGGCAATTAAATGAAACGGGCTTTACTATTGCCGAGCTCCGGAAAAAGCTGCACGGTAACATTACGGTCAACACCAGAAGTTGGAAGCTTGCACGCGAAGCTTTCGGCGAGCCCCCCCTGACCCCGGAGTTCATTAGGATGGGGGTGGAGGACCTCCAGGATTTCTGTGTTCGGCTTCGTGCCTGGAGGGATTTGGCCGTTAGCACACAGGAACTTGTTCGTCAGGAATATGAGGAGACGCTGAATCCGAGTTCGAAAAGTCCACTACCGTTCTTCGTGGTGGGTGGACTGTTTTCGAGTGCGGTGGCTAAGTATAAAACCCCACCGTTGATATCCCCGCACGGCCGGGCGCAGGTCTATTGCCTATGGGAGGATGGTGACGCGCATGGCGGCCAACCGCAGCGAGTGTTTCGTATAGTGTGGTGGTACATGCGAGATGAGATGGAGCGGCGGGGAGACTGTATCTATCGCCATTTGGGGGAGAGGACGCCGGACACAAAAGTATTCCTGCCGGCGCCTGCTGTACTCGGTCGTTGCATTGACAGCCCCAGTCAGGTCAAGCACACGGACGTTCATGCGCATTCCATGGAGGAACTGCTTGGGCTGCCACGGGTGTATGGTGAGGCTGGAATCCGTACCTACTCCGCCCTGATGTGCCTGGATGAGCAGGGTTACACTGAGGTCTTGCCTGAAACGGTTGAGACGAAGTACTGGCCGGAGAACAAGGATGGTGTCATACAGCTGCCCGCGGCTTTCCAGGGCTTCCCCACCGCCTCCCCTTTCCAGCAGGCGCGCGTGGGAGGAGGGCCCGGTTGGATGACCGTGTGGCCGGCCACGCTCACCGCACACCAGGGAAAGTGCCCTGGTCAGGCCGTGCCCAGGCTGGAAGGATTATTCAGGCAGAGGTCCCTGTCCCTTTGCGTGTACCATGCGTTCTCGTACCTGGAGAAGGGTGTCATCGACCTGGACAACGCTGTGCACATCGCCTCACACGGGTTCACGGAGATGTACGGCATGCCTATACGAATGGTGTGCATAGCATGCGGTGATGCCATCCAGTTCAAGGGCGGGTACGATCTCCTCCCAAGGGTGCACGCCTGTAAGGCTTGCATACACCCCCTTCACGAGGGTACAGATCTGACGCAAGTAGGGCACGTGATGTGCGGCGAGTGCTTTGACTTCCGGAATGCGAGGGGATTAAGGCCACCGCTAATGGTCCACGAGAGGCACCTGGAATATGACGCCACGTTGCAGGACTTTCAGGCGCTGGAACCGGCGGAGGCACGTGCGCGCGCGGTTGTCAACTTTGCAGACGTGGCCATGGGTGCGCGCCAGATTCTGCTCGCCTTCGGTCCGAGTGCCGACCTCTCACCGGAAGAGCGCGCCTCCCTCCGGGATGTGAAATGGAACCTGCCTCCGGCAGAGGCACCAAGCCCGGAGCAATGCGCGGGACCCCCCTGCAGTATGCGGAGGGGCAGGTTGTTGTGCAAGTGTCAACGGTGCAGGGGTTCCATGAACACCCGCTCTTCCAGAAGATGCAAGTGTCTTGCCCCACGATGCAGTCAGTGATCAAGGCGCTTTGCGTGTCTGTACATCGAACTGCAGCCAAACCCAGCATGGTGGCGACGGATGAAGGAGCAGCAGCTCCGGCTGCTGCTCGCGCTGACGAGCATGCGGTGCTGCTTGGCCACACACCAGCTGTTGGCGGTGGTGAGCAGCCTAAGAAGCAGCCCAAGAAGCCATTTTCAGGCAAGCGGTCTCCAGCTGCCGAGGCCCGGCGGGCGGCGGCTAAAAAGCAGAGGGCGGCGGAGCGAAGACGGCTGACGACACCCGTCAGGCAGCCTATGTTCGACGCCAACGGTTACCTAACCAGTGAACTCTTACACCAGCTTAGCTTTCCCGGCATGGAATTGGCGAAGCTTGTGGCTTCCGTCATCACCCACAACTGGAATTGTTCACGGCCCACGTTCGCGTGTCGGTGCAGTTGCCACCTGTCCCCATCGGATATCCCTGGCTGGCATCGGAACGTGGCCTCATTGCAGGCAGTCCCACCTTGCCTTGGGCTGGCTGCGCGTAACACTAAGGCGAGGAGTGCACCTATGCCTGCCACTACAGCACCTCCCACCGTGCCATCGCACGTGGCAACTTCCGGCAGGAAAACATGTCGCCCTAGGAAGACGCTGGCAGCCATGGAATGCGGATTGGAGGGCCAACCGGCGACCAGTGCTGCTGCACCAATGGCTGCTCCCGCGGCCACACCGGCCCCGGAAGCACGCGTCGTCGGGGCAGCTCCGCCCTGCCCCCAAGGCCTGACGGAGGGCACCTTGGTGTATGGCAATGATGGACGGGTGCACCATGTACGGACTGCGGACATGCGATTGTTGCTAGATTTTGCGTGTGATGCACCAGGCGAGGAAGGTCGACTGATTTTGGACACGGAGGTCAAGCGTCTTCAGACCGACGGCCCGCACGTGATCGCTGAGCCGGGTGTTCTGGACGCCAGAATGCAGCTAACCCATGTACAACCAGCGCAACAGCAGGGCTTTGCAACCGACAAAACCCTCGAGGAATACCTGGCATCCGCTGGGCTAACGTTAAGGGATGTCCCGTTTGACGGCGATTGCTGGCTTTCCGTGGTTGCTCCGTACATCACATGTGCGGATGGACGACCCTGTCACCAAGTGCAATGGAACGGCGTGAAGTTCTGGACAGGCAAGCTGCGGGAGGCTTTAGTTGGGTATATTAACACAAACCCCACCTGGAGCGATGGATCTGGCCGCCGCCCGGAGTGGCTGAACGATTCCAAATTCATCAGTGATCTGCATACAGGGAAGGCGCACAGTGACGAGCATTCGTTCCTGGTCCTGGCGAGCATGGCCAAACGGGTTCTGCAGGTGTACCGGATATTCCCCACTCGAGAGGAAGTGTGGCGCCGGGAGTGGCCAACAGGCGTCGATCCCGCCAATCTCGTAATGCCCGACCGTGACAACGCGATATACGGCCAATATGCGCCCTTCAGTATGCAGTACTTCTGCCCGCCCCCTGAAGAACCACTGACGAGCAACGAACCCATCCGGATCCTGCACATGCTGGAGGTTCCGTTATACGACCCCAAGCTTCCGGCAGATGACCAGACATGGGTAACTTACCCTGGCCACTTCATGCGGATCCTCACGGAGGAAGCGGCGGGAAAGGAAAAAGCTGAAATGGAGAGATTGAGCAAGGGAAAACGCGTGACGAAGTCCAATGGTGCGCCAGGGAAGAAATCGAAGAAGCAGTTCAAGCCGTCAGGGGCGACTATCTAATCAGGTACTGCTTTGGATCTCATCAACAATCGCTTTCTGCAATCGACATCTGCGTGATGGATTACAGCCGGTGGGTTAGGAGTGGCGTGCGCGTGTCCTTGTATACAAAACCTTACAAATCCTAATATACTGGTTGTTGTCATGTGCAGGCAAGAGGCGCTGCTGTTCAGAGTTGGAGTCGAGCAGCTCCCATCGCAGCGGTAGAGTGATGTTGCAAAGCAGCGTGGCAAACTCATCTAAGCAGTAGAGCAATGTCAGAAATAAGCAGTCTGCATCGATAGTAGCGAGTTGGAGTCGAGCAGCTCCCATCGCAGCGGTAGAGTGATGTTGCAAAGCAGCGTGGCAAACTCATCTAAGCAGTAGAGCAATGTCAGAAATAAGCAGTCTGCATCGATAGTAGCGAGTGCGCTAGGGAAGGGCGTGGCGCAGCCCCCTAGATGTAAACTATACGTAAATGTAAATAAACAAGTATTGCGTTCCTTTGTAACCGCCTTTCCGCCTCGAGTGGCGGACCACCTGTTTGGAGAGCCTAGCGGGCGCGTGCGCAAACCGAAGGGAGGGGGGTGTTAAGCCCAGTTTGTTATGCGGTTTTGATGTAGTTATGTGGTTGATATGTTGGTTGATATGTTGGTATGGTTGTTATGTTAGTTATGTGGTTGTTATGTGGTGTGTGCTGTCCGGGGAATGTGCAGGAAAAGGCAAAGGTCACGAGAACCAGGAAGGCCTCCGAGGTTCAATACGATATTGAAACCTACATCATGGCTTCTCCACCAGGCTTCGATATCCAGGCCGGACTCATAACACACCTCAGCAAGGCGTTCAAGCGGGACCCCCGAGCGAGGCAACGGCATGCGATGATCGTGGAGAAGGTCACCACCATTTACCCCATGCTGACGCAGAAAGAGGCGACGAAAAAAGTGAACGCTCGTTTATACAATCGCCGGGCCGGCATAATGCAGCAAAAGGGAATGACGCTGGCTCAGTTTCAAGCGGATGATTTGGCAGCGTGCAAAAGCTTCAACCTTCAGGCGCTGGCGTCGAAGAGGCCCCATCTCGTGATTCCACTGACACGCGCTGAAGCGCTTACCAGTCACCCCCCCCCATTGCGGCAGGTGGGGCGCGGGCGGAGCCCATGGCACCGAGGACGGAGGTGTCGACCCCGCCAACAAGCCCTACCACGCAGTGCGGCACGCCAACGGTGGCTGATGCGGCAGGAGAACCGGGGGGTGCACATCTGCATGGGGGGGGGCAGCAGTGTCCGGCGCACAGGCGCCCGGGGCAGAGATGACTCCGCGAACCAGCGCTAGATTCCAGCGCACGAGGCTCCGACGTGCCGCGCGCGCAACAGGCCAACGAATCAACGGGGAGCAATCCGTGGCTTCACAAGCAGCCCCAGAAGACGTTCCAGGGAGCGACTCGGCACCTGTGCGTACCAGCCCTCGGCTAAACACGCAGCATGAGAACGCGAATGACCTGCAGGTGGAGAACAATATAGCAAGTAAGTCGGCCCCTGGGACCAGTTTCCGTTGTCGGTTTGACTAGCCTGGCACCGTGTGTAGGTGGTGACGTGATGTTGAATGGTTTGCAGTTCCAGAGTGCCTTCGATTACCTGTGCGTACCAGCCCTCGGCTAAACACGCAGCATAAGAACGCGTACGAGCTGCAGGTGGAGAACAATATAGCATGTAAGTCGGCCCGTGCGTGCAGTCTTTGATGTCGTTTTCACTAGCCGGGCCCTGTGGGTAGTTGGTGACGTGATATTGTATGGCTCGCAGTCAAGAGGCGCAAGCTAAGCCAGCTCTTCTTCGGGGAGGAAAGCGCCCTTGAGGGCCTGCAACGCCTGCTGCAAGACCTGCTTCCACAAGTAGAGCAGCTGGACATCGCCACCCTCGTCGCGCATGTCGCCCGAGTGCACAAGGAAACGGGGAAGCGCGTGAATATGACTGCGAAGGCCGTGTTCTTTACGGTACATATGCCTGGATTCAATCTTCTGCCTGTCAAGCATGCCAACCACTACGAGAACCAGGCCCGCGAGACGCTGGACAAGCGCTGGACGGCCGACCTGATAAAACACAAGGAATCGTCCGAGGCGCTTCAGGCTGCCTTTAAAACCACCTGGAAGAAGGTATCTTCAGTGCAAAGGCGTGGCGTTCCGCGAACGGCGCGCTCCTCCAAGAGCATGGCGGAACCACCGGCGCCTGCGCGTGTACAGGGCAACAAGCACATGAGCAAAATCTGCCCCGTCGGACGGAAGGCCCACCTTGTGCGCACCGGGATGTCCGCTCGGGACCAGAAGAAGCTCCACGTGAATCAGAATACACAGGCGGGGGAGTTCCTGCTGGAGGACTTCTCGCATGCGGACTACGGGGAAATATACCCTGCGGATGTTCATGACTTAAATGGCACAGTGCGCGACCTGGAGATCTTCGTTGGCATGGATTGCTTCGAGCATGACACGCCAGCAGCGTGGCGCGCGCTGGGGCACCCCCCCGTGATGCGGTGCCATTGCATCGGCGTGAAAGCGTGGGAAGACCGACCGGAGGATCCCGTCGGAGCCTTCGATTACTCTGTTTTCCACGACGACTTCTCCGTGGAGACTTTTGACTGGGACGAGCTGGTGCAAATGAATCTGGTTCGCGTCCCAGAGCTATACGTCACGGAGGACTACCGAGTGTGGTGGAAAAATCGCTCCGGTGACAACCGAGAACTTACAACCGATGAGTACCGAGGCGGTTTTGGGGACGCGCGGCCGAAGCATCTGCGCACCACGACGTTCTGGGAACGGGTGTAGTGTTGATAAATCGCCGAGACGTAGTACGGAAATAGCGGACCCCGACCACTCATAGAACCCACACGACAGTCGTGTGAGAACAGACGTGGGGCACATGCAATACGCACTAGGGAGTGCGCTAGGGAAGGGCGTGGCGCAGCCCCTTAGACATCGTAAACATGCAAATATTTTTAATATTGAGAACCCGCAGAGTACATGCTCCATCTGCCTGTCGCAACTTGCCTCACGGGTTGAAAGCTTCCCTCGCCGACATGATTGCTGCGTGTGCGCCTTTCGTCCTCCTGTTGGCCAAGTGTTCACAGGGTGGGGATGAGCGGGGGGAGGCAGCGCGTGCAACCTTTGTTTGGCAACAACCATGGTGGAATACTAACGATCGTCGTATTTTTGCAGGATCTTTATACAACGTACGGCCTTAGCCAATCTGACGTCATGGACATTGCATCGGAGTCCAAGCGCACCCGCAATAGTCTACGATCAGTCCTACGTCGACGAGACGGAGCGCTCCCTGCAGATGGAGGGCCATGCCTTCCGGCGGAGCATGACCGCGTCACCAAGGTGGCGAAGACAATAACAGCGGCAAGTGGCAATGTTACTTGGAGATGGCGTGTGACGAAGCTACCTACGTGGCCGGCCAGTATTGGGGCCATGCGCATGCCTGGGGAACTGTACGGCCCCGACGAGCAATTAACGGAGAACCAGACCTCACATGGCAGCGCGGTACCAGAGAATATGTCGTTCGACCTAGAGGAGGTGCCTGACCTTCTTAAAGCAAGTGCCGATGGCTTCTCAGACGAGGAGGGACCTGACGACGCGGAGACCGCACAGCTATTGGGGCAGCTACGTCTGGAAAGTGATGCCACCGAGTATAACGAAAACATATTTGTCCAGGTACGTACGACAGCAACATTCTTGTGTGCTAAGTGTATTGCCAGCCCACAACGGGTGTATAAAGAACTAACAATGCGGTATGGGGTTCGTACGCACGGTTTGATAAAGCAGGCCTTCCATGCCCACGGTTGCGACCAGGCGTGGCCAACAGACTACGACATGTGGGACGAGCGCACGGCCACGGAGGCAGGTCTCATGGATGAACTCTTGCGCACGGCCGAGGAAGAGCAGGACGTGGACATGCCTCCGCCGGAGAACCTGCAATGGGACATCCGCCCAGGTGAACCGCTGTTTATTGACAATCCGGATAATGATATAACCGTTGGTGAGGCGGTCTACTACTTCATGCAGTTGCGAATGGACCAAGGCTGGTCACGGCCAGCTTTTGACAGATTTCTGAAGGTCCTGCTCATGCTGATGGGTGGGCCTACCCGATGTCGCTTGCCAAGCACCCTATATAGGATGCGGACTTACATGCAAGTAGAAGATCACATGGCATATGCGGTTCATGTATGCCCGCGGTGGTGCCGACATTTCCCCCGAGAGTCAGATCCGAGGAAATGGGACCCAATGGAGGAGTGCGGTGTGGTGCTGGAGAAAGACGAAGCGGGTATCGTTGTCAAGCGCTGCAAGGAAAGACGGTTTGAGGTTGTGAAAACCGCGGACGGGGAGAAGTTGCGCCCGAAGGAGTGGTTCTATTATTTCCCGATCGAGGATACCATCCGAAGATGGATGGAATGCCCAGAGTTTTGCAAGGCCCGTGCCCGCCGAGACGCGCGCTTACAGTGTGACTTCTGGACATCGGAACTGGCGAGAACCATAAACCGCCACGCGTCCGTTAAGGGCGCTCTCTTACAGGACGCTCCTAGGATCGAAACCCCCGTTGGAGGTGATCCTTATGTGGAATACGCCGAGCACCACGTGATGGTGATTTCCCCCGGGGCGGATGACTGTCAAGTGTTCAACTCAGATGTTGGGTGACCCCCCCCCACACCATCTTGCACACCCCATATATACACAAGCATGTCGTGCAACCAGCCGCCGCGGATGCAACTGGCTGAGCGCGTGCGCGGGGATGTGGAGTGCAGGTCTTACTCCATGGGTGTCGGGGTGGTCAAAAGCGAAGACCTTCATTACTCGGTACGTATGAAGATGGTGGATCTGGATGGTGGAGTGGCTACAGGTTAATCCAGGTATCCAGCGTAGCTTGTGGCTTGTGGCATTATTAGCTTATTATGGTGGCAGTAGCAAGCTTGCAAGGGGAGAGGGGAAGGAAAAGAGAGGGGAAGGGAAAGTGCGAGGAAGCGCGCCTCGTAAATGTGTGGCATCTCGGACTTTCACCGAGATCTCCAAACCAAGGGTTTGGCGCTCTGTTTTAGGTAACGCCACTTGCACTCTGCAGGAATCTGAAGCCAAATCCTATCGCCTATCTGTGAGGAATGGAAGGTGGAATGGGGGTGGCACGAATGCAGATGAGGCACCGTGACAAGTTTCACAAGTACCTATGGATGACAAAAGGGCCACGGCAGAAGATTGTTAATCCGTTGGTGGTATGGGGGCTCTTCGAAGACGAGATGCTCAGCCTGAGCAAGGGTCAGACGGTTGACGGAGCAGCTTTTGTGGTGCACGATGCGTTCCTCAAGAAATCTTACCAGCTGACCGTGATCCTGGGAATGGTGTATGCCGACTCCGTTATGCGGATAACGATGGGCAGGTTCATGGGAATTAGCAGTTACCGCGCCGATCCGTACAGTCTGTTTGAGGGAACTGTTGGTCCGGGGGGGCGAGGGATGTATTTCCGGGGCTATTTCAAGGAAGTGGAGCAGCAAGGATGGACCAACTCTAAAGGGTCAAAGAAGGTGTGGGCGGACGATGCCGATGCAATGATCACTAAGCAGATGCACGCCTCGATGGTGGCGAGCACAGAATCGGGCGCCGAACCAGCACACGCCACAGGGAGACACGGACGAGGTGCCTTGGAGCGCATTCCGTACTTTGACCCGATGCACGCATATGCCCACCCATTCGCACATTGTGTGTTCTACGGGAATGTAAAGAGGTGCCTCAAGCTCTGGTTTGGCAAGCTGAGCAACAACACGCACCCTAGGCTGGTTCTGCCGAAAGCGATTGTTGATGAGATCCAAAGCCGGGCAGCCCTCATCCAACCGCCTCACGACATAGGCCGCCCGTACCATTGCGTGGTGAAGTACTTGGGTGCGTACACGTTCAGTCTTCCCTGCTCATTATTTCAGAAAGAGGCTCAAACGCACTGATGATAGCAGCGTTTGGCGCTCTGTTTGAGCTAATGCCACGAACGAATTGCAACCTGACGAAAACTGTCGCCAAAAAGATAGGGTTGCCAAGTGTGCCTCCATCGAAAAGAAGAAAAGATGGAGGCACGCTTGGCAACCCTATCTTTTTGGCGACAGTTTTTGTGAGGTTGCAATTCGTTCGTGGCATTAGCTCAAACAGAGCGCCAAACGTTGTGCTTATCTGAAATGACTCGCGACATGTGCAGGGTACGTGAGGGTGCGGCTGTGCCTGACCTATCCATGAACAAGCGCAATGGTGTTTGTCGTTATGGGGAGTGCGTGTGCTGTTGTGTTAGTTTGTGTAAATCGTACCCGGGGAGGGGTGTTGGGGGGCAGGTATGTGGACCATGGAGGATTTCCTGAATTTCGTGGTATACTACTCACCTTGGTGTTTGGCGATCTGCTGGTCCATTGGAACATGGTCATGGAGGCTGCCTGACAACACCTGCGGCGGGCGGTGTTGCATTACACGCGAGGGATGGTAACAGCAGATAGCCCCCTCACGGAGACGGAGGTACGGCGGGCGCGGGAGGTGGCAAAGGAGCATTTGTGGGAGCACGCCGCGATCATGGAAGATAAGGGCCCGGCGAAGATGCTTACATTCAACATGCGTCTGGCGGTGGTGCACCTGTTCCGGCAAGAATACTATCTAGGGGATGTGGGTGCGGCCATGGAGTTTTGGGTGGAACGAGGTATTCAGCGGGCGAAAGGAATCGTGAAAGACTCTCACGTCAAGAACAAGCCTGTGGAGGCCATCATGAATGGGACGTGCGAGAAGCTCGCCCTGGAGGCATATGTAAGCTTGCATCCAACAATGCGCTCCCTACCGGAGTTAGCCAACGAGCTTTACCCCGGCCAAGCAGCGGTCTCGGTTGGGCTTGTGGACCCAGCCGCGGAGGCTAAGACATCTCCTTGCTATTTCATGGGTACCGGCAGGCGCGTAGCTCACGACGCACCCGTCCTCGCAAGCTGCTTAGCACAACTGCATCATTTGGTTGGCATGCTGCACCCCCGGCAGCAGGGCGCACAGGCATTATGCACGTGCGATATCATTGTGTACTTGAGGATGTCCCTGAATCTGGAGGAATTCACGTCTTCCTTGTACACGAGGGCGGAGAAGCGAGTCTCCTACCACGTTTCCATCTCGGACACTGGCTTCGGGAACTTGCTCCCGACTGGGCTGGACTCCCTATCAGAATTCCCATATGCGAAGGTCCTTGCATACTACCTGGTGATAGACACCGAGAGCCAGCATACGGTGTGCCGTTTGGCCAGTTTGCGAGCGTACCGTCAGGTAGAAGATGCATATATGGAGAACCAAGGAATCGCTGTGCTCGCCAGAAATGATTACGTAGAGCTGCTACTGCCATGCGCGCTCATCGGAACGAAGGCATTATTCGTTGAAACAAAGAGTAAAGACACGGGCGACAACCTCTACCATGCGGTGCACCTGCTGCGTGAGATCCAAGGCATTCATTGATCCCCTTCCGCGCTTCGTTCAGGTAATAAGAATGTGAACTTTCCTGTGGTGTCGTACGTGCCATTTTCTCGTAGGCTGCTCGAAAAAGTCACAAGCGGCAAGGGGTGTAAGTTACTGAGAATCTGGGGTGGGATGCGCAGCTTCCAGGCCTTCTCTCAACTGCAACAGCGAGCAGTCCCCGACGTTCCCAACGGTGCTGCAGATCTATCTACGGCAGCAGAATCATTCGCCTGTCACTCTGCACGTGTATGTCACCAAGCCACGTGGGTCATACTACATAGATAGATAGATAGTTAACTGGAAGCTGGATGGAATGGGTTGCATCCCATAGTAGTGTACGTACCCAGCTGCTGACTGCTTGATTGAAGGGTTTTAGGGTTTTAGGGTTTAAACCCTAAATATGGAACCAGTCACAATGTTACATTTGTAAATATCTGTGCGATGGGAAGCATTGTCCTGCCTACACGTGTCTTCTTAACAGCCAATTACGTGCATGCATGTGTATACAATCTTTAAATATCCAGCATATAGCTTTCTTACACGTGTGCATATCTCCTACATTCCAGCCAATCACGTGCTTACATTTGGATAAGATTCTTAAGTTTTCTTAAGTTATCCTTGAGCCATGTGGACAATATCCTCCTACCAAGAAGCTTCCACGTACTTACATTTTCTTAAGTTCTCTTAAGTATAATTCTTAAGTATACTGTCGGCCAATAGCTAACTGTACCGATTTAAATATGCATAGTGTGGGTTTATATCGAAAACTTAAGAAAACTTAAGAAAAACTTAAGAAAACTTAAGAAAACTTAAGAAAGTACTTGCAGAAGTGTAAGGGTGCACGCAGCAATCAAGTCACGGTCAATTGGCGCAATGCAAAAACATTGCAACACACTCGCTATGGAGTGGATCTGATCTTTGTGGATGTTCCTTTTGGGCTGTTTTCGGAGGTATGGGATACCTATTCAACAGACTTCTACTCATACATGGGTGGTATTTGCATGTCGACTATGGATTACGGTGGCATTGTGATTCTATTCTTACCGGACTCGACTACCCGCAGTAACGTGACCATTAATGGAAAAACCTGCGCGATATCCAGGCAGCAAGCAATCATCGATGCCTTCTGCGCTTCGACCACCGGCTGGCCGCTGAAATGGACATGCCACCAAACGGTTCAATACTGGAATCGAGGCGGAGGACGCATAGGTAATAAACTAATAATGCGGCTGGTCCGGTCAGCGTTTTGCAACCGTATGTGTTGCTGCACTTGGTGGAAGATCCCTCAAAGAGTAATAAACTACCGAAGTGGGCCCCGCTGCGAAGCACGGTCGGAAAGTTTGCGAACGCGTTCACGAACATCATGGTAAGAATCCTGGTATGCATTCATATCTTGTCATGAATGAAACTCCGCTAAACAAAATTGTCAAGCAGGTGCACTAGCTCGACACCCAGACTCGCGTGTGACAATCGTATACGATTGTCAAGCAGGTGCACTAGCTCGGACACCCAGACTCGCGTGTGACAATCGTATACGATTGTCAAGCAGGTGCACTAGCTCGGACACCCAGACTCACGTGTGACAATCGTATACGATTGTCAAGCAGGTGCACTAGGTCCGACACTCAGACTCGCGTATACGATTGTCAAGCAGGTGCACTAGGTCCGACACTCAGACTCGCGTGTGACAATCGTATACGATTGTCAAGCAGGTGCACTAGCTCGGACACCCAGACTCACGTGTGACAATCGTATACGATTGTCAAGCAGGT
>LGRX02026221.1:0-28218 GCA_001247695.2 Cymbomonas tetramitiformis | reverse complement strand
AAGCCGGCCAATGCCCGCCACCCCGGCAAGCCGGCCAATGCCCTCCACCCCGGCAAGCCGGCCAATGCCCGCCACCCCGGCAAGCTGGCCAATGCCCTCCACCCCGGCAAGCCGGCCACAGAATCAGCGGCATCGCTCTCAACCGAATCAGGAGGCCTTTTGTGCTGTGACACTGGGCTGCAGCTGTGAATCCCACCCTTTGAGAGCTTTCCGACATTCTCAGGGTGGACCAATTCCCCTCACCTCTGTGCGTCTGAGCAGGCGCACAATTTGTGAGCAGATCCACCTACAAAGAGACTCAGCATCCCCCACCGGAAATGCAAGGACACAACGAAACCCCCATGAGGCGCTTCGGTTTGCAAAGTAGTTTCCCAAAGACCAGGCGCCTTTCCCCTTGCGTTACCTCCGCAGCGCCAGCTGCCGGCTTCTTGGCTCCCCCTGCCGCCCTGCGCACCGGGCAGCCTTCTCCGCCTCAAGCTCTGTTGGTCATGCGACGCTGCATCCGTGGCAAATATTGAGTGCTACTCAGAACGCTTGGGGGAAGAAGCAGGACAGTCCGGAAGCCAGGTTGCCGTGGCTGACAGGGAGAACGAGGCGGAGACGCTTCTGAGTGTGGCACGCACGACGTCTTCGCCGCCGCGGGTGTTGCCGCAACAGCGTCTTTGGAGGCGGCAGCTCTCGGCGGAGGTGGGTGTGCGGCGGCTTTGGCCGCCTTGCTCAAGCTCGCTGCCCCACCCCCTGCTCTGCCGGCGCACCCTGCAACTCCCACCCCCCCCTATGCCCGCTTCAGGGTTGTTTTCCAACCTTCGAACCGGCCGCGGGCGCGGTTCATCAACGGTGCCGACACCCCGGAGGAGGCCAACTGTTAGTACTACACCGAGACCGCGGGAGCCATCACCGTGGTCGACGTGTGGACCATCAAGCAGCTCAACGCAAGTGAGGGGCCCGTGGATCTCACTTGTTACAACCCGCACTTGGAGGTGGTGGCTGAGGAAGATCTTGTGAAAAGAAAAAGAAAAAGAAAAAGAAAAAACCACGCCCGTCGGGCGTATGAGTAAATTAATTTCCCCGGCCCTACTCTGGGCCGGACCGCCACAAGTGGCGGCCTTAAAGGGACAATTTACACTGGGTGGTTTTCATCTATTTCGTGTCACCATTCAAATCGCGTCGGAGTGTCACCATTCAAATTGCATCAGAGTGTCACCATTCAACTCGCGTCGGTATTGGAAGCTACAATGCCTGGTGATTACATTGGTGTCAAGACTGACTGTCTAGGGCTATTAGAGGTCGCAGGAAGTCAAACCCTGAAGAAACTCTGAGAAACTTTAAGAAAATGCCTGAAACCCTTCAGAACAGATCGGAACCGTAGGATCAAAGACGGCAGCAACGATGAAGATCCATAACAGTAGAATGACCACATATGGACAGCCGCAGTGGTTCATCTGATGGTTGCAATAGTTAGTAGGATCTGTGAGTGACACGTTGACAAGAGTTCGAACTTTCACTGTAGCATCAACAGATCACAACCGCAGAGTAATGATTTGGCGCGTAGCTTCGCGGCGGTTCTCTGAGTAAACAGCCTACAAAGTTTGTCAATGTCAAATATCATCTGCCTTGTGTGAAACTTCCTTACTTGAATTCCAAAAGTTGGGGGTGTCACCGTTCAACTCGCGTCGGGGTGTCACCTGGGCATCCCGGGACACTGGCACCGTTGCACACAGCGCACGGCCCCTGCAAGGATGCAAAGGAAGGCGGGTTCAGCAGCTTCGTGCCGCCTTCTGCACCCGCCGCGGAGGTATCTGCGGTCGCGCCAGCATCCGCGGTGTCCACCTCCGACTTCCTCTTGGGTGGCGGCGGCGGGGGCCGCTTCCTCTTGGGGGGCGGGCCCTCCGCGCCCCAGGCCCCCGTCTTCGAGTTGTAGTACTGCCCGGAGTTGCTGGGCACTCCCCTACCCCTCTCCTCTCAGCATACCCACCATCCCTCTGTATCCCTCCCTGCCCATCCCAAGGTGCCACCACTTTACTTATGCCACATACAGGCATCGTGGAAAGGAGCAGGCATAACACCCTGCCCTGCATTCCAGGGCGCTGCGGCACCAAGCATGCCCTGGCGGGCGCATGCCATGCTCCCCCCCCGTAGCCTCTCCACCAAGGTCTGTGGCGTAGGGATAGTAGGGTCATAATCCATAGGTGAGTACATCAGGCAGGCATACAGCGAGGCGCCCCATTAGGCCCTGCTCGGCCCACGCAGCTGCTCAAGGTTCTCCCAACTTGAAGACCAAAGCGTCTTTCCATCCGACGGGACAGCTCAGCGCTCTGCCCACTCGGCCTCCACGACACCTGCTGAGCATGGCGGGAGCCCCGAGGAAGGCTAAAAAAATGCTAACCATCGCATCTGAGCTTTGCCTGCTTAGCCGAAGCCTCCGGAGAGGCACAAGCAGCGCTACCTGTCGTAGTAGAAACCAGAGCCCCCGCCATCGTAGTAGTAGCCGCTGGTAGTGTCGTAGAGCCATTCCACTGCGGGAGCGTCTGGAGCCACGGTGTTGCCAAGCCCGGATGACCTGCTCGCGCGCGTCCTCCACCAGGTCAAAAAACACCCGCGGCTGCCTCCAACATCGCACCTTCATTCCAAGGTGGCGCTGTCACTCGCACGACCGGACGCAGAGTCACACCAGCGAGGAATACGGGATGAGCAGCGCAGCACGAGCGAGGTGGGCAGTGACGTGGCGCTGTCACTCGCACGACCGGACGCAGAGTCACACCAGCGAGGAATACGGGATGAGCAGCGCAGCACGAGCGAGGTGGGCAGTGACGTGGCGCTGTCACTCGCACGACCGGACGCAGAGTCACACCAGCGAGGAATACTTTGGAGGGGACCCATGGTACGCCGAGAGGGGGAGAAACGGGGGTGACTTGGGTGCTGGCTGCACGAGAGGGAGGGAAGAGGGTGCAAGCAGATGCTGGAGACTCCATTAGAGAGTGAAGAGGGTGTAAGTGGGGCGCTGGCTCGTAACCCGTTCAAACCCAGCACCGCCCTTCGGAAGGCGTGCGACAGGCACGGCAGACGCGGCAAGACCTGCTAGAACCAGCGCATGATCACCGGCAGCCCTGAAATCCACTGGACTGGATCCCTCCCTCTCGAAAACCACATCCCCTGCCTGGGAAAGCCCCGACCTTTGGACGCCCTCCAAACCGCTCGGGCGGAGTCGCGACCTTTGGACGCCCTCCAAACCGCTTGGGCGGAGTCGCGACCTTTCGAGGCCCCGAGTCCCTCTTGAGCTCAGCCCTGGCCCTCGGAGGCCCTGCAACCCACTAGGGCCGGCCTCCCACCCTCAAACATACCCAAAGAAATTCGGGTTGAGCCTTAAACCTCAGAAGCTCTGAGACTCGTTCTGCTCTTTGGCGACTATTTGACAGCACGGTAGGGGTGTTACCGGTACTCCTCCTCAGCGCGTCGTTTTAACTCGGAGTCAAGCATGTCCACAGCTTCGTTGTGTGCCTGAGGGATGAATGAGGGGCGCTCTTCAAAACTTCACTTGCGTACGGAATTTAGGCTTTGCGGAGCGTGTCCAAAAGCTGATACACTGAGTAGGACGATGCGCGCCGACAAAAGCCAGCCCACCATCATCCCAGTGGACATGAGATCGGCCAACAAAAGCCAGCCCACCATCATCCCAGTGGACTTGAGAAGCAACTCAAGAGCAGGGCCGTGACACACCGACGCATACACATCTCACACCAAATGCAATGCAGTATGGATGAATGGATGTATACTAATACTAATGTATACTAATGTATACAATAAGCCACACACTGAACGGCATGAGATCGGCCAACAAAAGCCAGCCCACCATCATCCCAGTGGATGTGAGAAGCAAATCAGGAGCAGGGCGGGGCCGTGACAAGATACCACAAACTCATACATGTTCCCAACCCTGATGCAAAGCAGCTTGGAAAGATGAAACGATGTGACCGATCATCGCCCAACAATTGTTGGTCTCTGGGTAACGGAGTAAGCGGACCCTGCTGGCATGCCCCCCAGTGGCTCCCGTTCGATGGATGGGACCTGTTGGTCCATGGTGGTCCACAATAAGCCACACACACACACACACTGAGGCTTTGGGGTAAGCTGGGAGCAGAGGGGTGGCTCTGAACATAGGCTTGGCGGTGGAGAGATGGCTTGGGCAGCCGGGGGGCTACAGGTGGACTGGGTTCAGGGGCGCAGCGTCAGTGTGCAGGCAGTGAAGTTGCAGAGGCGCTCAGGTGGCCCGGTGGGGTGGGGCTCAGGGGTTCCCCGGGATCATTTCTTCAGACGAGTGTCCCGATGTGTGTGCTGAGTTCTATAGATCCCCGGTGTGGGTACATAGTGCAGCCGATCCTTTGTGTTTATGTGATGCCAAAGGAGTCCGTCCAAGGATAAGCCACACAAAGTAAGGTCCGGAAAATCAGGATGGGTGTCCTGAAGTGTGTGCTGAATCCTTTGATCCCCGCTGTGGGTACATAGTGCAGCTGATCTTCTGCGGTGTTTTGTTGCCAAGGAGATCGGTCCAAGGATAATCCGCACACTAATGGTGTGGTGGGTGGGCAAGCTCTTTTGAGACCAGGCTAAAGGGCAGCAGGGGGCAGAGTGGTGGTTCTGAGTGTAGGCTTGGCGGTGGGGAGATGGCTCGGGCAGCATGGGGGTTAGAGGTGGACTGGCTTCGGAGGCACCGCATCAGTGCGCATGCAGTGTAGTTGTAGAGGCACTCGGGTGGCCAAGTGGGGCTGAGAAGGTTCTCCACTCGCGAGCTCCGGGAAATCCCGATGGGCGTCCAGACGTGTAAGCTAAAATCCTTTGATCCCCGGTGTGGGTGCATAGTGCAGCCGATCTTCTGCGGCTATCTGGTGCCAAAGGAAGCGGTCCAAGGATAAGACCACACTTAACAGCGCGAGGCGTGCCAGCGGAAGCCACTCCACCACCACCCTCGTGGATAAGCACACCATTCCACACCCTGAATGGTGTGCGGCGTGCCAGCAGAAGCCACCCCACCACCACCCTCGTGGATAAGCACACCCTGAATGGTGTGCGGCGTGCCAGCAGAAGCCACCCCACCACCACCCTCGTGGATAAGCACACCCTGAATGGTGTGCGGCGTGCCAGCAGAAGCACCCCTACCACCACCCTCGTGGATAAGCACATCCTGAACGGCGTGAGGCGCACCAACACATGAGTTTTGCCCTGTATGTCTCTCCTGGAAAGAAACCGTGTTGGCGCTCAGGCCCACAAGGGGAGGGAGTGGATAGAACAGAGTGTGGATACAAACACCCCCATGCCGCCCCTTGCAAGATTCAACCAAAGCAGACTATTTTGCGAGGTCTAATCTGCTGTCTACCACACATTGAACGGCATGAGATCGGCCAACAAAAGCCAGCCCACCATCATCCCAGTGGATGTGAGAAGCAAATCAAGAGCAGGACGGGGCCGTGACAAGATACCGCCAACTCATACATATTCCCAACCCAGATGCAAAGCAGCATGGAAACATGATACGATGTGACCGATCATCGCCCAACAATAGTTGGTCCCAGGGTTACGGAGTAAGCAGACCCTGCTGGCAAGACCCTAAACTACGGTCGATGGATGGGACCCGTTGGTCCATGGTTATGCCATGAATGCAGCCACGCCACACAGCATGGACACCCCATGTCAAAAAATGAAAACATGCGGGCACCTAAGTGCTCCCCACAAAAATCAAGGGAAAACACAGAAGGTGGACTTCACCACCCTCTGCCTCTCCTTGCAGCAAAGGCGGACGCATCCACCGAGCTCTCCAAGAGGCAGTGCCCGCTGTCTACCACACATACACTGAACGGCATGAGATCGGCCAACAAAAGCCAGCCCACCATCATCCCAGTGGATGTGAGAAGCAAATCAAGAGCTTCTCAGCAAGTCATCATACTTATGGAATCTACCCGATCCGGGTGGGCGTTTTGTGCCTCGCTCGCACGGGCCGCACAGGGAATGTAATCGGGAGCATCATTCAAGAAGGGGGAGAGAGCCATGGGAGAGACTGGTGGGAGAGGAGGGGGTGAATGCGAAGAGAACGGGAGAGAGCAAAGGAGAGTTCCCGAACCGCAAGATACCTGGACACAGACCCATGCCACAGCTTGACTGCCAACGGGACCCCCTTGCGGCCCTTCCTTGTTTAATAAACCGTTAGCCAAGGAGAGCTTAGCAGGATTCGAGAACTCTAGGCCAATAAGCCAGAACTGCGCACCTGCACCTGATACCTTGGGCGCGGACTCGACCTTGCTCTTGTGGGAGGGGCATATGGATGGTGGTTGCTTGGGTTGCGGGTGTGAAGAGGGGTATGCTCCGGTCTTTACTCCGGGTGTCTGTCGTCTGACAGCTCACTCAGCCTTCAGACTAGTGCAAAGGGGTAAGAATGAGAGAGAATAGTCGGAGCACACAAGGCCGGCCGTGAGTCATCTCGCATACACTGGATGGCATGGGATCGGCCAACAAAAGCCAGCCCACCATCATCCCAGTGGATGTGAGAAGCAAATCAAGAGCAGGGCGGGCCGTGACAAGATACCGCCAACTCATACATATTCCCAACCCAAATACAAAGCAGTATGGAAAGATGATACGATGTGACCGATCATCGCCAAACAACTGCTGGTCTCTGGGTTACGGAGTGAGCAGACCCTACTGGCATGCCCCCCAGTGGCTCACGGTCGATGGATGGGACCCGTTGGTCCATGGTTATGCCATGAATGCAGTCACACCACACAGCATGGACACCCCATGTCAAAAAAAGGAAACATGCGGGCACCTAAGCGCTCCCCACAAAAATCAAGGGAAAACACAGAACGTGGACATCACCACCTTCTGCCTCTCCTCGCAGCAAAGGCAGACGAATCCACCGAGCTCTCCAAGAGGCAGTGCCCGCCAGAATGGCACCACAGGGATAACCGCCTCCCAAAACCCACTTCCACCCGGCGGCCGTCCCCGTTCACAGCGATGCGCCAGTACCTCATATCAAGGTCAAAGAACACAAGTCCCCCGGCATGTGTAATGACCATGAGCACTGCACACGGAGAGGGAGCAAGCGTCAGACGAATCCAAGACACTCCCAAAAAGCGAGCCGTAGACGAACCCCCGACGTTCTCAAAGAGGCAGTACCCGTCAAAAGGGCACCACAGGGACAGCCACATCCCATCATCCAAATCACTTCAGTGGCCATCCCCGTTAACAATGAGATGCCAGTACCCTATGACGAGGCTGCCGATCACCAGTCCCCCGGCAGGTGAAAAAGCCTCAAGGCACTGGACATCTACCACACATACACACACACACTGAACGGCATGAGATCGGCCAACAAAAGCCAGCCCACCATCATCCCAGTGGATGTGAGAAGCAAATCAGGAGCAGGGCGGGGCCGTGACAAGATACCACAAACTCATACATGTTCCCAACCCTGATGCAAAGCAGCATGGAAAGATGAAACGATGTGACCGATCATCGCCCAACAATTGTTGGTCTCTGGGTAACGGAGTAAGCGGACCCTGCTGGCATGCCCCCCAGTGGCTCCCGGTCGATGGATGGGACCTGTTGGTCCATGGTTATGTCATACACACACACACACACACACACACCAGATGGCATGAGGCACGCCAGCTGAAGCCAGCCCAACACCACCCGAAGGGATACGAGAAGCTTGCATGAACAGGAGGGCCGTGACAAGACGCCGCGCACAAATGCTTGCTGAAAAAGCTCGTGCGAGGCCGATGGAGATCCAGTGCACTGTAGATCCTCCAAGAGAATAGCCCACAGTGCCGCTCGAGGCCGAGGTCAAGTTGAAACCCATGCTGCGCACGCGCACAGCAGTGGTGCCCCCAGCTGCCCGGGGCGCCCCGATTTTACTGTGAACTTACACCCCTTGGTGGCAAAGAAAGGACGTGCTCAGCAGCTACTATTGGCACAGACACTAAATGTATAAAACCACACAGGTGGGCACCGAAGTGCTCCCCGTTAAAATCAAGTGAAAACACCGAGTGGGGATGCTACCACCTCAAGGCCTCTCTTTTCAGCGAAGGCAGACCAGTCTGCAGTGCCCATCCAGGGGCACCGCTTGCCAGAACGATCGCACAGGACAGCCGCAACCCATCACCCACTTCCATAAGGCTGAAGCATGCACACGCACGCACCCTAAAGCGCTAAAGGGCCACAAGTGAGGGGCACAAGCGAGGGGCACAAGCGAGGGGCACAAGCGAGATGTACCACCCCACCTCAGGGCAACTCCAGAAGCAGGCCACACTGGTGAGAGGGATGAGAGGAGGGTGGTGTATTGACCTGCTGGGCCGCAACCTGGGCTCTTGCTCCAGGGCCGAGTACGCCACCTGGACCACATACCAAGTTTCATCCGACGTGGCCCTCACGGTGAGCGATACCAGGTTTCATCCCGACTCTGCAACCCAGGGGATATGGAGTCGGCAGACGGACCGACACTCGCATACCGTGCATACGAGGAATATAACCTGGAGGGAGCCCTAGCGAAGCTGCCCTCGCGGAGACCCTGCAGCGCATCGCGCAGTGCACGGACCGACACTCGCATACCGTGCATACGAGGAATGTAACCTGGAGGGAGCCCTAGCGAAGCTGCCCTCGCGGAGACCCTGCAGCGCATCGCGCAGTGCACGGACCGACACTCGCATACCGTGCATACGAGGAATGTAACCTGGAGGGAGCCCTAGCGAAGCTGCCCTCGCGGAGACCCTGCAGCGTATCGCGCAGTGCACGGCAAGCACCAAACCCATATAAACGCTACACTCGCGTATCTTATACTACTCGAATATCTCGCGTATCTTACATTACTTGAATATCTACATATTTACAGCGCTCGGGAATACGTGAGCGCCACATCCGCACGCGCAAAATTCAGCCTGGGCGCCATCAAAACCTGGTGCAAGTTACAGCAAAGGTGCCAAAGACACGCGACAAGACATGGGAACTCCGAGCATACGGCGCGATCCGAGAGGCAGGGGCGAGCATCGAGGAGGCACACGGGGTTGCCAGTTGCAGAGAACGTTTATTGGAACTTAAGAGCGGGGTGTGAATGGAGGACGGCGTGAGTGAATGGAGTAAGTGAGTTGCAAATTAGGGGGAACGACGGAGGACGCACCGTAAGCGACAGGTTCTGCAGGAAGCTCTGGCCCAAACATGTCCTCGGGTCGCCCTGAAACATGAGTGTATTGATGAGTGAAACCAGCATCCCAGCACGCCTGCCTATGTTCGGTATCTCAGCGCGCCAACCTGTGTTCAGTATCCTATCGCTCTGACGGGTGTTCTGTATCTCAGCGCGCCAATCTGTGCTGCGGAACGAGCCGTCCGACCGGTTTCAATAGTTGATAAGCTCAGCCTCAATACCAAAAAGAGTGAAAAGTGCTGGTCCAAGCCGTCAAAGTGTTTGTGTGGCATACTTCAAGCAGTTATTCTTCTGGGAAAACTACCTTCTGCTGCGTCCATTTTGTACGCTTTCGCCGCTTTGGCCTCGATGGCAGCCATCGTTCTCTTCGCCATATCCTCTTCCTTCTGTTCGTTGTCTGCTTTCCTTCGCATATTCCTGAGATCTGATCATAATGACAGAACATGGTCTGAGGTCGCGACTGCAGCTGCTAACGAGCATCAGCTATCACTGTGGACTTGTACCGAACAAAGCCGCACGTATGAAATGCACGTGCACATGCTGGGACTTTTCCTCCCCATCCATACGTGCAAACAAACCACTTCATCAATACACGAAACGCGCAAAATTTGCTCTTAAGAAGGTAAAGTGGACTCCTCAGCAAGTGTTGAAGCGTACGTCCCCTCCCACAAGCCCCTAGAACCTGCTGAGGCTTACTTAAGGCGGATTGGCTTACGATCTTTGACATTCTGTTGATGGCCTTCGGCGTTTTCGTGGATCTTGATGCTCTTCGGATTCTTGGCCATCCAACATTTGCACAGTGTGCACCAGTGGCGTCCTTGAGATACCCAAAACTGCTCATAGGTGCTGTGAGTTAGGCTACACTTTTAATAACGAGAAAACACAAAAAATAGGATTCCCACCTCAGTCATGATTGAACAATAATCTGAAGGTAGTGGCGGCAGTCGTCGAACGATATAAGGATGGTTTATTACACCGCACAATAATTGGTGAAGGCAAGATGTGAGACAGGTGTTTGCTATATTATACCAGTAGGAAACGACTCAGTTGGAAACGTCCGAGAGGAACATATCTCTATCGTATGACGGTCCAGTTTTTTCAGAAAATCGATACCATTTTTTACTCAGTCGCGTAGACCTCTCGCGAGAGCCAGCCACGGGCTGTCATCCCATGCCACTGCAGTCGCGTACATTTATCGCGACGCCACCCTCGCGTTATGGCATGGCATGTTGAGATGCAAAAAGCGAAGTATTGTCGCGCACATGATCCTACGGTCAGATGGCCTAATGGAGATCTCCTTTTGAGATCGATCCGCCTAGCATTTTACAGGGCACGATAGCTTCCCGACTCCCAACGCAACGCTTGCGAACCGGAAGGAATCCATGAAACGGGGATAATGTTTCATTGTTTGGTTCCACAAAACTCTAGGCTATATCGTCATCGTAGCATGCATGCAAAAGACGTGTGCAGGCATGACACGGAAGACGTCATCCAACCTTCAGGCGAGCACACATATACTCTTGTGTATTTGCACGGCTTCACTTGTTCAGGATCAGACTACGTGCGGACTCCGTATTTCTTCCGCGAAGCAAATTTTCCATTTCCTGGATTGAAGGTCGTATTACCGACCGCTCCCACGCGACGCATCACTTGCTATGGAGGGCAAGAAATGACCGCGTGGTATGACTACTTGACGGACCACGAAGGCAAGGACGAGGATGCCTTATCCCTAGACACGCTGGAAGAAACTCAAAAAAGGATATGGAAGATACTTGACCGTGAGCTGGTAATTCTTGGCGGTCGGGCTGATCATCTCTTGATAGGTGGGTGCTCCCAAGGGTGTGGGACTGCGCTCGACGCTGCTTTAGGCTACGAGCATACCCTTGGGGGATTCGTTGGAACGATAGGGCACCTTCTTAGCTGCACTGAAGTACCACTCTCGAAGAAGGAACTGCCGATATATTTATACAACGGTTTGGCCGATGTTTGCATGCGATGGCGCGTTTGGGTTGAGAAAACATACAGCAGATTATACACTGAGGGTCGGTATAAATGCGTTCATCAAACCCTTGAAGAAGAGATCACACACGATACGGGTGACAAAGAAGGAGAGTGGCTAATTGACTTCTTATCTCGAGTGATACAAGAGTGATAATGCCTGTTAGTGAAGAAAACTTCTCAAACCCTTAATCCCCTTTTTCCGAACTGAGAAGGTACTTTACACAACATACAAACGTTCCGTTGTGTTGTCTGTCATCAAAAGGATAAAGACCAGCGTTCATTTCACACACGCAGCTGTAAAGTTGCAGTCACTTGGCATCTCACAATATGCATAAAATTCTTAAAACGCACAACCCAAGAGGTCACTTGAGGGATATGAGTCAAATCATGAGAGTACGTTTTGCCGTGACGTGAGGAAAAACGTCTCAAGGGGGCTGCTCCCTGCCCTTCCTGTGCGTCAGCCATCATCAGCGGTAAGCACGCCTTGCCCACTGTGACATCTGTCGATGCGATGAGTTCCCAATCCTACATCCATCCCAAGTCCTTGGCTTGTGCAATCCGAGGGCTGGGATTGTAAAACCTATCAGACTCATATGGAGTCTGTCCTCCGTCCCGAGTGTTGCCCACCTACAACACATCTCGAGTATCTCAACGCACACACACACACATTGAAACCACTCCAAAACCGCCATAATATTCCATACAAGTATAGGAACATGACGTTGTACCTCAGAGGATCACCCGGACCATGACGAGCACGGTCCTTAACCTGGCGCGACGGGCTTACAAGAATCGCATGAAATAAGGTATATGTTGTATGATGGATGCGACATATACCTATGTTGTATGACGGATGCGGCTTGTACCTATGTCGTATAGCGAATGCGACATACGATACATATGTTGTATGACGGATGCGGCTTGTACCTATGTCGTATTGCGAATGCGACATACGATACCTATGTCGTATGACGAACGCGGCATATACCTATTCCGTATGACGAATGCAACATATTCCCTATGCCGTGCGACGAATAAATCTTACTTCATGCCCATTACATTGTTTCTACCGTAAATTATGAACCGTGCACAATAAAATATGTCTCGAGCCTTTTGCACGCACAGACCCACAAAACAAATGTACCGCACTGTAAACGCATGGCACCACGTTCTCGCCCGTCAACTGCACAATTAGGCAATGATCTTCGACTGGTGGTATGCAGTTTACATCATATGTTATTAGAAGTGACTAGCCGGCTGTCATAGCCGAGTTGGCATTGTTGTAGAAAAGCAGCTTCGGGAAATCGGACCAAATCGCTGGGGTTTTTTGCAATGCACTCTCAACGATTCAACGACCCGGATCGTCTAAAATGGGGCACTTTTCAGCTTCCGTGAAACGGGAAACACTCGGAACCAAGGAAGTGAGCAGTTTATAAGAAAGCGTCCGCGGCAGGTCGGCGCTTATTTTGACCATGCTAAAAGGATATGTTTTGAAGATATAAGGCATCAAAACATAGTTTAAATTATTCTCGAGACTCTTGATAATCTGGGGCTATCAACAGTCCCGGGATCTCGTGCTCCATTGGCTAAGATGTAAGAGGTGCGGCGAGATCTCCGCTCGTGCGGTTTGCGCCCAAACTTTCCATCTTTATGCGAAAGCTCATTTGTTTCTAATTTGATGCCCTCATTTGAAGCCCTTCCCGTGGGATTTAAACAAAAGTAAGAACACCGTTGGAATCACAAGGCAATTTCCCATCGGATGGCCGTTTGCAATACAACTCACTGTCACAAACCGCGGCTTGTCGTGTACCTTAGCCGGGTTGTGACACCTGGGACAGTAGTCCCTGTGACGAACATATGACACGCGCAGCACAATACGCGCGAGTGGTTACAGCAATGACAGGGTACGGAAGTACGGATGGGTGTTACATCTTATTTGGAGGTAGCAACTAGAATATGTAGGGCGGCGTAGCAGGGTGAGGCAGACGCTCATTTTTGTTTTGCCTTCGTAGCAGTGAGTGCGAAGAAAGTAAGTGCTTGCTCAGACCGCGAAAACAGCAGTGTTATGATATAGCAATTTATGATATATGATATTCTTTTGCTTGTGAAGTCGTGTATTCTGTGAAATTGTGCTTGAATATTGGCGTCAGAACTGCATTCTGCAGTCTTTTACAAAACAAAAATGGGCTTCTTTACGGACATGTCGTCTGTAATTCCGAGCGTGAAGCAGCAGTCCTGAAAAACGAGGCCTCCGAAGGGTGAGGCCAGGGACGGATTCATCCGTATTGGTAAGCTTGGAAGAGGTTGAGTGATACAGGTTGTTGTGACACTGGAGGTTCAACAGCCATCCGAGAGGCAGCGACAGTTTTTATGATGATATTCTGGGCTATTCTGGGAGACAGTGTCCTGATGGAGCGATACACTGGATGGTAAAGCCAGGGACGGATTTATCCGTACTGGTACGCCTGAAGGCGTAGAGCGAACGGGGGTCTCAGTGTTTATCATTGCGACAGCGTTTATTACGACATTCTGGGCTATTCTGGGAGACAATGTCCTGATGGAGCGAAGCACTGGTCAGTGAGACCAGGAACAGAGTCATCCGTGTTGGCAGATTTGAAGGTGTGGAGCGAAACAGGGGTCTCATCACCCACAAGACTCATCACCTCAGGAATGAGCGAGAATTGCCTTGCAGTGATTGTTGCTTAGAGCGAAGCACTAGAAGGTGAGGCCAGGAACGGATTTATCCGTACTGGTAAGCTGAAAGGTGTGGAGTGAAAAGGGCTTTCACCTTGGCACCTTCCCACTACTGAGAAATTAGCTACGGAGTCAACTACAGACCTCCAGAAGCAGCAACGAGCCGAGAGACGTACCCAGAGAGCGGCACGTGTGAGCCAGCATTTTCCCGAGCTGGAAGAACAAACAGCAGCTGGCGGAGGACAACCCGAGGCCGAAGCCCGGGAGCCTACGGTGATATTCGAAGAAGAGATGGACTACGGCGATTCCACTCGCCTTTCCCTCGGCACTGTGCCCACATATACGGGCACTGAGGAAGAAGACCGGCCGAAGTTCTTAAGGGACTTCGCCCTCATGTGTGAAAACTTCAGGCGCCAGCATAACGCCAGCATCAGGAAGAGGCTCAGGTCCGTGACGACCACCAATCTCTCTGACGAGCAAAAGCGAGCTCTGAGGGACACACCTCCTGACTGGGAAACACTGTGGGACATCATCCCCACGTGTTTGGATGGCAAGAACTCACCAGCGCACAGTTGGTGGTGTGAGAATTATGAAAGTGGGGGCGTGGTGGCTTCCAACATGGATAGGGTGCTCAAGGACACCAGCGTACACGGCCCACTTGAGGGTTCCATTCCATGTGCTAGACCCCCCTTTAATGAAATGAACGCTGGCTCAACGTGGATAATCGCGAGGCCAGCAACAGCCTAGGACGCTCACGGGGAAGTTTCCAACGAGTATAGAACCAATGGAACCTCGCTGAGGGGGTTGACGGGACAAGATGGCACCCACGACACGCAGTACTTCTATGCCCTCAGGGGGTTCATCGCTGCGCTTGACAGAAAGTTCATGATGAAGGGGACTCAGGAGAAAGTTGATCTCCTGACCCAGAAGCCCCAAGAACTGGGGCAAGATGGGCTGACCTATATGAAAATGTGCCAACGCAAGGAGATGCAGCTCAACACTGGGAAAGTGGTGAGTGACGAGACTTTGCGCACCTTCATCGAGGATTGCGTCGAGAACCTCCGCATCAAGATCTTCCAGACACGGGTAAAAGAGCAGCTGAGAGCTCAGTACCCGCCACCCAACCGGGTGACCTGGAAGAACCTGGAGGCCATCATTGAGGTTCAGGATAAGCTCAAAAACGACGCCGAGTCCTGGATCCTCACATTTCTGCAGGAGATCACGAGGAGATGCGGCTGCCAGTATTCCACCTGGGAAGCCCGACAGCATGGCCTTGACCTCAAGGCCATAAAGAACTCGATCAGGAAGATAGAGCCAGCCGTGGACGGACAGGCCGGCGATCCTGAGAGCAGCAAGAAGGCGGACACTTCGCCTTCTAAGAAGATGAAGAAGGAGGTGAATGTCGCGGAGAGAGCCAAGAAGCCTACGTACAACAACACACCTCCACCAGCTGAGGGCAGTCGTGCGAACGACAAGCCCAAGTGCTTACGTTGCTTCGGAGGAGGCTGGCATGAGTCCAGCCCCGAGCAGTGCAAGAGCGGCTACAAGCACGTCAAGTTGCCGGCGGGGTATCACGAGAGCAGGCTCGGGTCCAGCAAGTGGTGGGATGCCGAGAACGCCGCCATACGGATGTACAACCTGAAGAACCGTTTCAAGAACTCCGAGTGGGGCATCCTGGTAACCGACTAGCAGCAGTTGTCCAACGAGGAGAAGGACAAGTACCGGGCCAAGCCACCGCCAGCAGACAAGCAGAAGAGCCCAGCTGACAAATCAGACTCACTGAAGGCGGAGTACCAGGGCATGGTGGCTGCCCGGAGGACTGCCAGTCGTGCTGGCAGTGTGAAGTCACAGGTGCTCTCCGAGGACGAGGGTTCGGACGAGGAGCTGGTCGCCTCGAACGTCGCGGAAAGGGAGGTGTACGTCTCGGGTACGCACGAGGTGAAACACCGTGAGATCACTGGACCAGGGCTGCCATCCGGCTCCTCACCCAGCATACTCTCAGCGCTGGCTGAAGAGATGGGCGAGGAGGTGCTCTCTGATGCACTCGACACCTTAGGCTTGGGGGGACTCCCCGACGCACTGAACACGGAGGACGATCCCGAAGTCATGGCTGCGCCGGCAGTGGCGTTGGGCAGCACTCAACACATGAGGGGGTTCCCGGTGAAGACGCCCGAAGAATACGAGGCCGACGCGCAGTTGCCATTGGCGCCAGCAGCGGACGAGATGCAGAGGAAGGTACAGCTCATGGCCTCTGTGATCAAGAGCCTGGGCGCAGCCTTCCGTAGGCTGGCTGCTGGACTCGTAGCGGAGGGCAGGATAACAGCCCCCAGGGGCGTGGAGACTTTGGTAGAGCTGGCCGAGGCCGGTCAGCTCCCCATGCCAACAGCCTTAGCAGCCGACCTCGACGACCGCCAGAGCTGCGGCGAAGGTGATGGTGATGACGACGAAGGTGATGACTGCCCGGGGATGGAGTCCGGTGATGACAGTGACGACGAAGATGATGACTGCCCGGGGATGGAGTCTGGTGATGACAGCGACGAGGAGGAGATCCCTTTGGACGAGATGCCTGAGGACGTGGTGGATCAGCCTAGGAAAGAAAGGGTCCCAGTGCGCGTCACCGCAGCGGCAGCTACGATCCAGGACAAGTTCGGAGTGACGGACTTCAGTGGGAGGGGCGAGCTACACGCGGGGACCATGGAGGCCAAGGCCTATCAGCTGCTGAAAAAGAAGATGCTCAGTGGCCTCACAGAGGAGCAGCTCACAGCCATGGCACAGGTTCAGCCCGTGTGCAAGCTGCTGAACGAGACTCTTGCGCAAGGGATGGCCCGTGTGGCCTCTGGCGGGTTGCTCATGTTATACAAGGCCCTACTCCTAGACACTGGAGTCAACTGCAACATCATCCCCATCGGAACGGTCAACCGGCTTGGTCTGACCATCTTTGATGCAGAAACAGGGGCCAGGGTGGCCAAGTGCGACGGTAGCCCCGCAGAGTTCACCAAGTACTGCTACGTGGACGTCATTCTCGCCGCAGGCACTCCCTACATGACGCTACATCGCCTTCACGCCTTCGTCACATTCACCAATGACACCACGTGGGACTTCCTGGTGGGTACAGGGCCCCTGAAGAACGCGTTGAAGCTCACCATCGACCTTTACCGGGGTGTCGCCACCTCTGAGGCCGCGGTGTCGTTGGGCATGAGGGAGAAGGTCACGCTGCCACTGATCGAGCTGACGCCGCCCGCCGACGTGAGGTGCAAGCGGAACGAGGACCCCATGGTGTGCCTGGCGACGGAGATCTTCGACGACCGCGCTCCGCCACGACAGGAGATTGCACTTGCTGAGTCGGTGGGAGAGGACCGCCTGGCCCTCTCAGGAGAGCGATGTGCGTTCTCGCGAGGACATCCTGAACTAGCTCAGCTCCTGGAGTCGTTCCTGGATGGAGGAGCTCAGGCTGAAGAGATTCAACAAGGAGGAGCGAGAGCAGAGTATATTGCTTACAGTAAGAGTCAACCAATAAGAAAACAGAGATTTCGGGGTCAGCCCCCTCCCCCCCAGCTTCGGTACCTAAGAGAGCCGACGAAATAAGAGAAAACCGCTTATTTTGCCAGCTAGCTTTTCTCATTCTTAAGAGTGAAAAATCAGTTTTCTCGTATTGGATTCGCAGCACATCCTCACTTCGAAAAAACCGCCCACTACCGTGATGGACGACGCGACACGTTCACAATTGCGGTAAGTTATTAGTGATGTTAGGGAAGGTCTACTCGCACAAGATGACTTTTCTAACATCAAAGCCGTACTTATTTTGCTATATTTTAAGAAAATGTCCTGGGGTCTAGCCAGCCTCCATATTTCTTATTTTTGCCAATCTCTTAACTTTTAAAACCAGCCAGCTTTTCTCCTAAACTTGTGACCCCCCCCCCACCCAAAAAGCTGGCTGGTTTCTTAACGTAGCTTTCTCTTATTGGTTGACTCTTACTGTACCGTGGCGGGCCGGCCCGGGGCCGTAGCTCACCACTCCGGGCCGCATGCGGGCCGATGGAATATATGGATGCGGGCCGTGACGTTTGATATGAAAATACCAAAATTTATGCAAAATTATGCGATTTTTACAATATCACCATACTTAAAATTAAATTTTCGCGCCTGCGGCGGGCAATTTTGGAGACTGGCCGTATTGGCCGAAAGTGGGCCAGTGGATTTGCTGATTGCGGGTCGTAAAGAAAAAAATAACCAATACACACTGAGCGAGAGATGCTCGACGCGCGTTGCCAGTCCATGGTGGAAGCAGGAGCATTGCGACCCAGCTCACTGATGCAAGCCGAACTCACGGGACGAGTCAGCTTACATGCTGAGAGCCTCAAGTTCAAACCCCCTGCGCCTGGCACATCCGTGACAGACCAGATGTTGAATCTGCTGCATGCGACGACGTGCAGTCAACGAGAGGCTAATGTAGCAACCAGAAGCGAGTGGGCCGAGTCTGAGGAGCCAGTGAACGTGACGCCCATCACGCCAACAAGGCTGGCGGCGACTCAGACCGACCCCCGTTACCCAGATCTGACGCAGGAGGAGGAGGCTGGGAGCGACTCAGAGTACGTCTTGGCCAGCACGCAACCGTGGATGGGCATGGCGGTGAACCCATGGGGCGGTGAGAACAAGGAGGGCAGCTGGTCTCAGCAGCGCCTGTTTATCGACCGCACCGGCTATGCTCGTTTGTGCAGACTCAGTGACGAGAACGGAGAGATCAGGCTCGAGGCGGGCTTCGTGCGCGTCACGTTCGCACGCTGCGGGGAAGAGAAGGACGTCCTGGAGACGGAGCTGCTGTGGCCCGACTTCACGCTGGTGGACCAGAAGGTCAGCAAGGAGACCAAGGTGGCCTCAGATACCTGGGTCACGCGCGCGAGGTATAGGAAGGATAGCGACCAGATTGTTCTTCCTGACTGCCGAGCCCATCGAGACGCTGGGCGGTACACCATGGCGGACGTCCAGGAGGCCCTCAGCGCGCAACAAGTGTACCCCACAGGAGTCGTCACCGGCACCCTCATGTGGGACAGGAAGGGGCACCAGTTCTGCGTGCTCAGCGAAAAGACCCGCGTGCAATGGGAGCTCATGGAGATGATGGTGCGTCACACCATGGCTGGCAGCGCCAGCATGACCCCCATGGGCGCGGTGACTGGCGAGTTCCAGCTGCCCTTCTACTACGAGAAGGACCAGCGCTGGCGGTACCAGCCCCTGAAGTACGTCCAGAAGGTGGACATCGCCAACCTCCGAGCGCGCTTGAAGGTGAAGTACGACGAGGTGGTGGCTGGTAAGTAAGCCATTCCGGGGTTGACACTGACAGATGTGACGTGCAAGGTGGAAAAGTTCTACCCGGTAACGGATGGAGAAGGGGGAGATGGTGAAGTGTTCGACACCAACGCCGCCGCCCAGGAGTTCCTGCACTTGGGAGAGGGCAGAGTCATGCTCGCCGCATGCAAGACAGAAGGTGAAGCACGTGACGAGCTCAACACCTACGGAGCTAGACGACCGCCGCCACCTAAGCCGCCAGCCCCCAAGCACAAGACCGTCAGGAGGGATGACGCGGGGCCATCTGGTCATGCATCAGCGCTTCCACCGCCAGTTTCCACAGGCAAGACACTGAGGGGGGACAGTGCAGAGCCATCCAGCTTCTGGTTCTGTACCGCCACCAGCAGCAGCCTCGCTGCGGCTGAGGCATCAGACGTGACCCAATGGGGACTTTGACCCTCAGCGCCCGGAGTATCAGCCGTCGGTGTTCCAGGGCACCTACGAACCTGAGTCGGACACCAACAGTGAGAACACCACTCAGGAGTCCGCCTGGCTGAACCCGAGTCAGATCGTAGAGTTCGCCGAATTAGACGGACAGACGGTCTTCCTCGTTCCCTACCGGTGCTTCAAGGGTCAGATGCAGTTCCAGCTGGGAAAGCCCTATGCGGAACGTGGAAGGGGCCTGCACACATGCGAGCTCACCAGCAAGCTCATGCACCGCTACGCCTCCTCTGCGGCAGTGGGGCAGCGGGGTGAGTACTTGCCGCTGGGGGGGCAGTCAAAAGGCTGTACTGGTGGACTCCTGGGTACCATTCGTATGCACGTGGCGGACCTCGGCACGGGCGAGGACCTGGTGAAGATAGCCAAGAGCCACTTGGTCGATGGTCCGCAGCAAGGAACCCTGCGAGTCCTCAAGACGAGAGCCACTCCCCGTTCCAAGGCCGTATACTCCCTCTGTGAGGATCACAGCTACTATCACGCACGGGGCTCCTACGGCGTCGTGTTCACCGCGGAGTACCTCTCCGCTAGGACGCGCAAGTTTGAGCAGTGCTGTTGGGTGACATGGGACAGGTCGGCAGTGATGCACAGGGCTCCGCTGTCTGCACTCGCAGCTCTCGTGGGGCCTGCGATGCGAGCCGAGGAGACGAGACGAACTGAGTTGCGCACCCAACTGCGTAGCGAATTCCTGAACAACGTGGACACAACCGCAGAGGGGATTGCTCCAGCGCCCTCGGAGGCACCACCATCACCCACCCCAGGCCTGTCCGGAGAAGGCGACGAATCCCTTCACAGACAGGACGGAGACGACGAGGAGGTTGACAGAGCTTCGGGGCGCTCACCCAACCTTGCGTGTGGTGATCACACGGTTTCCGACCCGCACCGCACGCCGACACCGTCGCCACAGTCAGAGCACTCTGCTTCGGAGAGGCATGACGCAGGGCACCGCGTGGGGGTCGACGGCACAGCAGCAGACCTGTTTCGCGCCACAATCGCGCGGCTTGACGCCAGTATCGCGGAGAGGACTGAGATCATCAGGAGGAACGAAGAGACCTTGAGGGAGATGCAGGACCGATCATGTCCCTCCGTGAGAATGGGGCAGAGCACCTCCGGCGACGCCAGTCCCGATGGTCGCCATGGCACGCAATCACAGCCAGCGAACGAGGTCGTCGCCGGAAACACGTTCAGCGGATGGCAATTCAGAGGCTTGGAGGTCAACTTTGCCCAACGGCCCGAGCACCGTACAGGCATAGACCTGGGTTCCCCCTCAGCTTCCATCTGCAGTCAGGAGACTGAAGTGTGCCCTTCAGACGCGCAGGGCCAAGAAGTCGCATCACACAGGTCACCACAGGTCCTCGACCCCACAGGGCCTGGCAGCCCAGTGCAGGAGGATGTTCACATCGCGGACACCAGCAACCGGAGTGAGAGCCAACGTGATGGATATCGCACGAGTTCGACCCCTGAGCCAGCACACCAACGCTACCCGCGGAGCGGCCAGCGCAGGAGGAGGTCTCCGAGCCCCAGAGAGGAATCCCAGCGTCCTGGGGCCGCTCACAACGAGCGCATGGGCCAGGGCGCAGCCCGTACAACAGGTGCACGACCGAGGCACGACGAGATGATGGAGGAGAGGAGGAGGGATGCAGTGCTGCAGTCTTTTCGGACGGGCACCGGGCCCGCTGCAGCCCGGCGCGCCCACTTCTGAGCAGTAGCCCCGGCATTGAGCCGGGTGCACAGCCTACCGCAAGACGGTGGGCAAGGCACATGCAGACGTGCTTCCTCCTCGCGGGGGCACTCGTACACTTGCAATGACCGCAGCTGCCTCGCTTGGCAGTGATAATGATATGGGCGGCCCTGGAGGTCATGAGGTACCTTTGGGAAATGGCAGCGCTCTGGGTGTGTCATTCCAACCTGGCTCGCAAGGCCATGGCACGCACATTGTGGGCTGTACACACAGCGCCGCATCAACGGTGGACACATCGCAGTCTACATCTTCACGCACTATTGGAGTTGGCAAGGCACTCGCTGCTGCTGTGCATGGTGGCCTGTCAGGTTGCTGGGTTTCACCACGCCCGGCGCGGGCTGTGGTACGTACCTTTGCTCCGGCTTGGGCTCGTCGTGTTCGCCATGCACTTCGGAGTGGCAGTCGTCCCACTGGGGCACGTCTTGGTGGTGGCCATCCACGTTGGCAGGCATGGGCTGCTGGGCGCCCGCATGACAGGCGGCGAGCGTAGGCTCACCGCGCTCCAAACTCAAGTGAGTCGCGCGCTTGCAGTCGCGCAGCAGGTTTCTGCGGCGGGTCCCGCTACACTGGCGGCCATCCCGCGCCGCATGCTGAAGCCGCGCTTCGCAGTCCGGATTCAGCGCCTGCAGCGCATGGTCACTTTCTATCGGGTGGCCCATTTCGCCTACGTGGTGTTGGTCGTAACACTTGTGGTCTTCGTCAGCGCGGGAGGAAGCTTGGGCCGTATGCACGGGGGGTGGAGGATGCTGACTTGCATACTGACCCTGCACTCTCCAGCTAAACCTTTGGGAGCCAGCAGAATTTTTAAACTTTTGTTGCTGCTCGTTGCTGCCGCCTGGGTGGCCGCCGTGGCCCCAGGAGGATTGCGGGGTCTGCCTGCCATGGGTCCGGTTGCGCCTGACCGGTTGCGAAGTTCCTCCAGAACCACCTAGGACGACCAGGAATCCTCGCGCCAGTGGGACACTGGGTGGGAGGCCATGGTGGCGGAGCGAGATGAGATACTCCCACACACAGTGCTGGACACACTACAGCCAGGGGGGACCACGAGAGTCACCAAGGACGAGGCCGCGTGGTTGGACACGGAGCTCAATGCCACCTTTGGAGGACACCCTGAGTTCACCGAGGAGAACTGGGAAGAGATGCGCAACGTGGTGAGGAGGTGCAGCTACTGCTTCGCCAACAGACCGCAGGATATCAAGGGCTACCATGGAGGGGCAGCGCATGCAACTTTCGCCATCCCGTTCAAGGACGAGACCAAGGTGGCTTGCCAGCGACCGAGGAAGTACAGCCCGGGAGAGCAGGAGATCATCGATCTGCACTGCAAGGAGCTATTAGAGTACGGCTTCGTCGAGCCAGCTTCACAGCACTGTCGACACGACAGCAACGTGGTGGTCGCAGGGAAGAAAGACCATGAGACAGGACAGTGGACTTCTACACGCTTCTGTGTCGACCTCCGGAACACGAACCGGTTGTCGCTGAAGGACAACACGCTGCCACACCGACCAGAGGAGCTCCATCAGCGCGTGGCTAAGGCCAGAAAAAGAAAAAAGAAAAAACCACGCCCGTTGGGCGTATGAGTAAATTAATTTCCCCGGCCCTACTCTGGGCCGGACCGCCGCAAGTGGCGGTCTTGAAGGGACAATTTACACTGGGTGGTTTTCATCTTTTTCCTCCTCTTGCTTCTCTTGTCTGAGTCTCCTGTATAGCTGGTAGGTGCTGTGTGCGTAGTTCACCGTCAGGTCGTGTATCCTTTGCAGCGCCTGCATGGCCTCTTTTCCATCGAGTCCCAGTTGCTCGAGTATGTCTCGGTTGTGCTTGTACACCGTGCCTGTCCTGCCCACTGCAAAGACATGGAGTTTGGCACGGAATCCGTGTCTACGTAGCAATTGTAGCAGTGGTCCGTATTTCATGTATTTTTCCAGGAGCTTGGGTCCCCATTTTTCGTCGTCGGTGTGGGCCACCTCAATGAGGTGTAGGTTCTTGACTCTTGCTGGTGCTTCCTGTTGTGTGCATTCCCACCCGTCCTCCAGGTCTTCCAGGCCCTCTATCATGACTATGTCTACAAAGCTCGGTATGGTGTCGGGCCCATCGTTTCTGCCTGGGTTGTCCTTCCCGTCGTGTCTGCATTGCCCCCTGGTGAGTATGTAATTCGGGAGTACCCTTGGCTTAGTCCCTGGGTCCCTCTTTTTTCCGGTGTAGGCAAGGACTTTGCATCCTCCTTTCCTATGGTGGTCAAGTATGTGTTTTAGTTCGTCTGCGTGGGCGTCCGCCCTATCCGAGAACAATCCTCGCATTTGTGGGTGATTGCATCCTCCCAGGGCGTGCCCTACTCTCATGAGGAAGCCCTTCGCGTAATCCACCCCTTTGTGTCCACATCCCTCCAGGGTGCACTTTCCGCTTCCTCCGGCCGAGTTTTTCGCCGTCTCATAGTCTTGTGCTGGCAGTATTCTCAGTCTGCATTTGAGTATTGTTTTTCGCGCCGCAAAGGAGGCTCTTTTCCAGAAGCCGTTCGCTATCTTGTGGAGTGGCCTGTCTCCCTTGAGGTGTTTCATTGTTTCGTTTAGCCAGCTTTCGGTGGCCTTGCCTTTCTGGGCCGGGGGGGCGCTCCTCCTTTTCGTTCTGTTGTGTATCCTGTCGTGCTTTTGCTGTTTCCGTCTTGTCCTGGGCATTGGGTCCTCCATCATCGCGTGGAGTCTGGACTCCTCCGCAACTCGGTCATGGTGAGCTTGCTTCTCGTTTGCCGGCTCCCCTTGAGGTGCTTCCTGCTGTTCAATGAGCTCGTTGAGCATCCCAAACAATTCCTCGTCATTGTGTTCCTCTTGGGTTACCTCAAGCCTCTCCACTAGCTCGTTGAGTTCTTCATATATGTCTTCCCCATCAGTGGGTTGAGGTGGTGTCCCTGCGGGTTTAGGGTCCGTTCCGCTCCCCGCCTCCCGGCGTTCTTGTTGCTCGTGCATTTCTTGCCAAAGGAGCATTTCCTCTTCATCTCTTTGTTCCATCATGGCTCTTATTTGCCTGCCCTCCTCGTCTCGGGTCCGGTCAGCTTGTTGCTGTTGGTTGGGTGTTGGGTCCCGTATTGTCACTCGTTCCTCTTCAGTTTGTTGCGCTTGGTCGTGGTGCGCTTCCCACCTGAAAATGTGCTTCTTTTTCAGTTGGTGGGTCCAGGTTGTGGGTTCTCCTTGGAGCTCGGTAGTTTTTGCTGTGAGCCTGCTGTTGCCTTGGGCTTGCCTTTCACGGAGTAATGTGGTTACGTATTTTTGCACCGCGAGCTTCCCTTTCAGCTCCCTGCTGTCCGAGTCCCCATCCGGTATCATGGGTTTGACTTTTATTGTTTCGTGGTTATCCCACGCTTCCGTGAGGGTCCCTGTGGTGCAGGCCTGCTTGGCTGCTTCGTCGGCTTTTTCGTTTCCGCTATTCCTGTGTGAGCCTTGACTTTTAGTATTGAAACTGTGTGTCCCGCTGCTACCAATGCCTCAATGTTGACCAATATGGCATATAGGAGGTCCCTTTGCCGGTGGTGTTCCATGCTGTGGGGTTTCGTTCTCATGCTCTCCAGTTGTCTAATAGAGTTGGCACTATCTGTGCAAATGGTGAGTCCTTGGCCACTTGCCGGAGGCGGGAGGGTTACTGCTTTTTGTATGGCAAGAAGCTCAGCTCTATTCACCTCTTGGTCTTCCCCCTCCCACCGAATCATGTGGGCCTCCCCGTCCCCGGGCCTGGGGTCCCATACCGCGGCTCCCGAAGCCCACTCTTTGCCCCCTTCCTCAGTTTCGATTTCTCTTTTGCTCCCGTCTGTGTATAGGTACGAGGTTGCTTCATGTGCCCTTCGAGGGGGGGGGTACGTCAGTTGGGCTAGGGTGTTACTCGGGGCTTGGTTCCTGGGGTCCTCTGTTCGGTCCCTCGTCAGTTCCCATCTCCTTCCTTGGGCTCCCGGTTCGTGTTCGGGCCAGAAGTCAGTGGGGTACCTGACAATTTTTGACCTTGCTACCTTATCCCATATAGTTTGAGCGTCAGCCTGCCTTGTAAGCCTGGTGTGTAGAGTGTTGGCTTCCACGACCTGTTGCACAGTGGGGGGGTGTATGTCCCATTTACCTCCCCTGCTTCCGGGGAGGTGTTCCCACTTGGCTGGTCCTTCTTCCACGTGGAGGTGGCTGTCCTCCCACCAGGTTTCTACTGTCGCCTGCACGTTGTAGCACTGGGGGCAGAGGTCGTTCCGTAGGTGTGGCCCTGCGTTACACATTCTTCCCATTGCATTTGTCATGTCTTTTGTCTTGACTTCCGGGAGTTCGTACCTTTGCCACGGTCTCGTGTCCACCACACAGTCCACTCTGGGGCTGCGCACTTCCTGGTGCGGTTCGTTTGCATCATGCAAGTTCGCCTCCCTCATTGGTTGTTTGACTGTTGTGGTCGTGCGGACCTTGCTTTGCGGGCATGTTGTGAGTGCTCTGCTTATGTAATCCGCAGCAGCGTCTGGGTCTCCGCAGTGTGCCTGCCACCCCGCTTTGTTGGCAACAATTAGTACCCTAAGGTTCCAGTTGCACTGTTTCGCCTGTTGGTGGGTGGCACCCATCCAGTGGTCTGGGGGCAGAAATGTGAATTTGCCTTGTGGTATTTCAAACAGTTCGTGCACAAGGTGCCCTGCATGCGAGTTGTACAGTTTCCTGTATGGGGTCTTCTCGTATGTCGGGTACACCCCGACCCCGAACACTGGGTCTTGGGTCTTGGGTGGTGGTGGCCGCAATGGCAAAGTCCAGTGCCTTTTTGAGGTCCTGTGGTGTGTATTCCGGGTTGAACTGGTAGGCCCCGAGCTTCATCCAGTTCGTTGCCCAGGCTGAGCCTCTAGCTCCGAACACTTTGTCTCTGTCATACTTGGCGTAGTAAGTCGTGGTGTTGTGGTGAACATTGAGGGGTGAGGCAAATAGTTCAGTGGTAATTCCGAATGCCTGTTGTAGTGCCCGTTGCATCTGTGCAGGGAATGTCCAGTGGTTTTGTAGGTTCTTTTTTCGTTCCTCCTTTTCTTCTTTGCTTGAGTATCTAATGAGTAGGTGCCCTATTTCCTCCTCGAACGTGGAGACCTGAATCTTATGGTCTTCCCACATTTCGGTGCGTAGTGTGCGTTGGTGTGGGGTTTGGTGGTCCGTGGTACCCACTGCCTGGGTGTACCTTTCGTGTAATCTGAGGAGCTTTTCTTTCGTGAGAGTGCCTATGTATTTTCCATTTCTGTGGTAACTGTGGGCTAGCCCCCCTTCCAGCCGTAGTTGGCAGTGGTGCTCCCTATCGTCCACAATGTCCTGCTCCGGGTTGGTTTCCGTCGGGTCTAGGGTAAGGTTTCCCGCATGTAGTGAGGGCCAGGCTTCCCCCAGGTGTGGTCTTCCAGCCAGTATTTCTCTGAGGCCTGTGGGGTGGGTCACCTGGGAGCCCCTTGCACGTAGCCTTCTTTTCAGGGTTGGGAAGGTGGTCGCGCTTTGGCCTCTTTTCTTGGCGAGTTTTAGGTAGTCAGTTATGGTTTCTCTCGTGCTCCATGAGTAGGAGTCATTCCCCTCTGGGTGCCTCCACTGGGTTCTATATTGCGTCACCAGGGAGTGGGGGTCAGTTGGGTCAACGAGTAGGGTCCTCATTGCCACAATCTCTTTCGGCTTGTCTATGGTTTGGCCCTTTTCGAAGCCTATTTCAATTTTCTCAACCATGGGGTCTATTTCGTCTATCCACTTGGTTTGTGGGCATGTGCGGAGGTCTTGTGGTTCCTCCTCTTCCCGCTCCTGTTCTGGGCTGGTAATCTCCGTCTCGTTTATCTTTGTAAGTGGGTGCAGGGAGAGCCGCCTGCGAATCTCCTCTCTGGGGACCATTCTCGCCTCCCATTCCGTCATTTTGGCCTGCAGCTCCTCCGGGTGGAGGCGAGGGAGGTTGGTTTTCATCGTGTGGGGGTCCAGTGGTCCCTCCGAGGGCATGCTCCTGTACTGTTGCTTGAGGCGCCTGTTGTTGTGGCTGTCGTAGAAGTCCCCCGGCTTCGCTATGTCCCTAGGCTGGGCCTCGCACAAGTACGGGTACAGGTGTGCCAGGCCTTTTGCTATGGCACAGCGGTCGGCTTTGAGGGCTGCATATGTGCATTGCTCTCTGACGTTCGTTTGGCTAATGGCGTGTTGGCCATCTCGAGTGGTAAGGAGCACTAGGTCCGGGAAGTGTGCGAACAGTTTGAGACACGTCGTGAAATTTATTGCGGTCGGTGTGTCCTTGGGTACTGTGAGTCTGGCCGTTTGGTCTGTACACACCGCCTGCCATCCCGGGGGTGCTGGCAGGTCCCCATCCATTATTTTGCCTGCTATTGTTTTTCTGGTGGTTCCTTCCATCTCTTTGTCAGACTTTCTTCTGGTCGCCCCCTTTAGTTGTTCCATTATCTTCGGTATTGGGGTTTGTAGCTGTTCGAGCACCCCCTCCGTTCCCTGGGGCGTAATATTGTACCTGAGCAGGGCATTGAGTTTCCTCAGTGTGTTGTGTTTTGTTTGGTGCCCCCCCCAGAGTTTGTCTAGGTCTGTGCAGTTCCTGCGCGTTGTGCAGTGGTACTCCACCAGTCCTCTGGTGGACCTACTGACATGGGACATCCTGAGCCGTGACCTCAGGTTTATTTGTCTCCACGCCGGGCCCCGTATAGTTCCTCTATCTTCTTCACTGTGCATGGCCTCAAGCAGTCCGCTCCAAATCGACTGGGCGTAGACCGCCTGGAGTGGCACCATGCCCAGGCCGTATTGTTCTTTTTCCTGAGTGGTAAAAATGTTTGGTGTTCCGTTGCGGGGTAGGCCCTGTATGTTCTTTATGG
>LGRX02026220.1:0-55435 GCA_001247695.2 Cymbomonas tetramitiformis | reverse complement strand
AAAACAAAAAACCCCGCCCGTCGGGCGTATGAGTAAATTAATTTCCCCGGCCCTACTCTGGGCCGGACCGCCACAAGTGGCGGCCTTAATGGGACAATTTACACTGGGTGGTTCTCATCTCTTTCCTCCTCTCGCTTTTCCTGTCTGAGTCTTCTGTAGAGTTGGTAGGTGCTGTGTGCATAGCTTACTGTCAGGTCGTGTATCCTTTGTAGTGCTTGTGTGGCCTCTTTCCTATTGAGTCCAAGTTGCTCGAGTATGTCTTGGTTGTGTTTGTACACCGTGCCCGTCCTGCCCACTGCAAAGACATGGAGCTTAGCGCGGAATCCGTGTCTACGTAGCAATTGTAGCAGTGGTCCGTATTTTGTGTATTTTTCCAGGAGTTTGGGTCCCCATTTTTCGTCGTCGGTGTGGGCCACCTCAATGAGGTGTAGGTTCTTGACTCTTGCTGGTGCTTCCTGTTGTGTGCATTCCCACCCGTCCTCCAGGTCTTCCAGGCCCTCTATCATGACTATGTCTACAAAGCTCGGTATGGTGTCGGGCCCATCGTTTCTGCCTGGGTTGTCCTTCCCGTCGTGTCTGCATTGCCCCCTGGTGAGTATGTAATTCGGGAGTACCCTTGGCTTAGTCCCTGGGTCCCTCTTTTTTCCGGTGTAGGCAAGGACTTTGCATCCTCCTTTCCTATGGTGGTCAAGTATGTGTTTTAGTTCGTCTGCGTGGGCGTCCGCCCTATCCGAGAACATTCCTCGCATTTGTGGGTGGTTGCATCCTCCCAGGGCGTGCCCTACTCTCATGAGGAAGCCCTTTGCGTAATCCACCCCTTTGTGTCCACATCCCTCCAGGGTGCACTTTCCGCTTCCTCCGGCCGAGTTTTTCGCCGTCTCATAGTCTTGTGCTGGCAGTATTCTCAGTCTGCATTTGAGTATTGTTTTTCGCGCCGCAAAGGAGGCTCTCTTCCAGAAGCCGTTCGCTATCTTGTGGAGTGGTCTGTCTCCCTTGAGGTGTTTCATTGTTTCGTTTAGCCAGCTTTCGGTGGTCTTGCCTTTCTGGGCCGGGGGGGCGCTCCTCCTTTTCGTTCTGTTGTGTATCCTGTCGTGCTTTTGCTGTTTCCATCTTGTCCTGGGCATTGGGTCCTCTGTCATCGCGTGGAGTCTGGACTCCTCCGCAACTCGGTCATGGTGAGCTTGCTTCTCGTTTGCCGGCTCCCCTTGAGGTGCTTCCTGCTGTTCAATGAGCTCGTTGAGCATCCCAAACAATTCCTCGTCATTGTGTTCCTCTTGGGTTACCTCAAGCCTCTCCACTAGCTCGTTGAGTTCTTCATATATGTCTTCCGCATCAGTGGGTTGAGGTGGTGTCCCTGCGGGTTCAGGGTCACTTCCTCTGGCTGGGTCCGTTCCGCTCCCCGCCTCCCGGCGTTCTTGTTGCTCATGCATTTCTTGCCAAAGGAGCATTTCCTCTTCATCTCTTTGTTCCATCATGGCTCTTATTTGCCTGCCCACCTCGTCTCGGGTCCGGTCAGCTTGTTGCTGTTGGTTGGGTGTTGGGTCCCGTATTGTCACTCGTTCCTCTTCAGTTTGTTGCGCTTGGTCGTGGTGCGCTTCCCACCTGAAAATGTGCTTCTTTTTCAGTTGGTGGGTCCAGGTTGTGGGTTCTCCTTGGAGCTCGGTAGTTTTTGCTGTGAGCCTGCTGTTGCCTTGGGCTTGCCTTTCACGGAGTAATGTGGTTACGTATTTTTGCACCGCGAGCTTCCCTTTCAGCTCCCTGCTGTCCGAGTCCCCATCCGGTATCATGGGTTTGACTTTTATTGTTTCGTGGTTATCCCACGCTTCCGTGAGGGTCCCTGTGGTGCAGGCCTGCTTGGCTGCTTCGTCGGCTTTTTCGTTTCCGCTATTCCTGTGTGAGCCTTGACTTTTAGTATTGAAACTGTGTGTCCCGCTGCTACCAATGCCTCAATGTTGACCAATATGGCATATAGGAGGTCCCTTTGCCGGTGGTGTTCCATGCTGTGGGGTTTCGTTCTCATGCTCTCCAGTTGTCTAATAGAGTTGGCACTATCTGTGCAAATGGTGAGTCCTTGGCCACTTGCCGGAGGCGGGAGCGTCACTGCCTTTTGTATGGCAAGAAGCTCAGCTCTATTCACCTCTTGATCTTCCCCCTCCCACCGAATCATGTGGGCCTCCCCGTCCCTGGGCCTGGGGTCCCATACCGCGGCTCCCGAAGCCCACTCTTTGCCCCCTTCCTCAGTTTCGATTTCTCTTTTGCTCCCATCTGTGTATAGGTACGAGGTTGCCTCATATGCCCTTCGAGGGGGGGGGTACGTCAGTTGGGCTAGGGTGTTACTCGGGGCTTGGTTCCTGGGGTCCTCTGTTCGGTCCCTCGTCAGTTCCCATCTCCTTCCTTGGGCTCCCGGTTCGTGTTCGGGCCAGAAGTCAGTGGGGTACCTGACAATTTTTGATCTTGCTACCTTATCCCATATCGTTTGAGCGTCAGCCTGCCTTGTAAGCCTGGTGTGCAGAGTGTTGGCTTCCACGACCTGTTGCACAGTGGGGGGGTGTATGTCCCATTTACCTCCCCTGCTTCCGGGGAGGTGTTCCCACTTGGCTGGTCCTTCTTCCACGTGGAGGTGGCTGTCCTCCCACCAGGTTTCTACTGTTGCCTGCACGTTGTAGCACTGGGGGCAGAGGTCGTTCCGTAGGTGTGGCCCTGCGTTACACATTCTTCCCATTGAATTTGTCATGTCTTTTGTCTTGACTTCCGGGAGTTCGTACCTCTGCCACGGTCTCGTGTCCACTACACAGTCCACTCTGGGGCTGCGCACTTCCTGGTGCGGTTCGTTTGCGTCGTGCAAGTTCGCCTCCCTCATTGGTTGTCTGACTGTTGTGGTCGTGCGGACCTTGCTTTGCGGGCATGTTGTGAGTGCTCTGCTTATGTAATCCGCAGCAGCGTCTGGGTCTCCGCAGTGTGCCTGCCACCCCGCTTTGTTGGCAACAATTAGCACCCTAAGGTTCCAGTTGCACTGTTTCGCCTGTTGGTGGGTGGCACCCATCCAGTGGTCTGGGGGCAGAAATGTGAATTTGCCTTGTGGTATTTCAAACAGTTCGTGCACAAGGTGCCCTGCATGCGAGTTGTACAGCTTCCTGTATGGGGTCTTCTCGTATGTCGGGTACACCCCGACCCCGAACACTGGGTCTTGGGTGGTGGTGGCCGCAATGGCAAAGTCCAATGCCTTTTTGAGGTCCTGTGGTGTGTATTCCGGGTTGAACTGGTAGGCCCCGAGCTTCATCCAGTTCGTTGCCCAGGCTGAGCCTCTAGCTCCGAACACTTTGTCTCTGTCATACTTGGCGTAGTAAGTCGTGGTGTTGTGGTGAACATTGAGGGGTGAGGCAAATAGTTCGGTGGTAATTCCGAATGCCTGTTGTAGCGCCCGTTGCATCTGTGCAGGGAATGTCCAGTGGTTTTGCAGGTTCTTTTTTCGTTCCTCCTTTTCTTCTTTGCTTGAGTATCTGATGAGTAGGTGCCCTATTTCTTCCTCGAACGTGGAGACCTGAATCTTATGGTCTTCCCACATTTCGGTGCGTAGTGTGCGTTGGTGTGGGGTTTGGTGGTCTGTGGTACCCACTGCCTGGGTGTACCTTTCGTGTAATCTGAGGAGCTTTTCTTTCGTGAGAGTGCCTATGTATTTTCCATTTCTGTGGTAGCTGTGGGCTAGCCCCCCTTCCAGCCGTAGTTGGCAGTGGTGCTCCCTATCGTCCACAATGTCCTGCTCCGGGTTGGTTTCCGTCGGGTCTAGGGTAAGGTTTCCCGCATGTAGTGAGGGCCAGGCTTCCCCCAGGTGTGGTCTTCCAGCCAGTATTTCTCTGAGGCCTGTGGGGTGGGTCACCTGGGAGCCCCTTGCACGTAGCCTTCTTTTCAGGGTTGGGAAGGTGGTCGCGCTTTGGCCTCTTTTCTTGGCGAGTTTTAGGTAGTCAGTTATGGTTTCTCTCGTGCTCCATGAGTAGGAGTCATTCCCCTCCGGGTGCCTCCACTGGGTTCTATATTGCGTCACCAGGGAGTGGGGGTCAGTTGGGTCAACGAGTAGGGTCCTCATTGCCACAATCTCTTTCGGCTTGTCTATGGTTTGGCCCTTTTCGAAGCCTATTTCAATTTTCTCAACCATGGGGTCTATTTCGTCTATCCACTTGGTTTGTGGGCATGTGCGGAGGTCTTGTGGTTCCTCCTCTTCCCGCTCCTGTTCTGGGCTGGTAATCTCCGTCTCGTTTATCTTTGTAAGTGGGTGCAGGGAGAGCCGCCTGCGAATCTCCTCTCTGGGGACCATTCTCGCCTCCCATTCCGTCATTTTGGCCTGCAGTTCCTCCGGGCGGAGGCGAGGGAGGTTGGTTTTCATCGTGTGGGGGTCCAGTGGTCCCTCCGAGGGCATGCTTCTGTACTGTTGCTTGAGGCGCCTGTTGCTGTGACTGTCGTAGAAGTCCCCCGGCTTCGCTATGTCCCTAGGCTGGGCCTCGCACAAGTACGGGTACAGGTGTGCCAGGCCTTTTGCTATGGCACAGCGGTCGGCTTTGAGGGCTGCATCTGTGCATTGCTCTCTGACGTTCGTTTGGCTAATCGCGTGTTGGCCATCTCGAGTGGTAAGGAGCACTAGGTCCGGGAAGTGCGCGAACAGTTTGAGGCACGTCGTGAAATTTATTGCGGTCGGTGTGTCCTTGGGTACCGTGAGTCTGGCTGTTTGGTCCGTGCACACCGCCTGCCATCCCGGAGGTGCTGGCAGGTCCCCATCCATTATTTTGCCTGCTATTGTTTTTCTAGTGGTTCCTTCCATCTCTTTGTCAGACTTTCTTCTGGTCGCCCCCTTTAGTTGTTCCATTATCTTCGGTATTGGGGTTTGCAGCTGTTCGAGCATCCCCTCCGTTCCCTGGGGCGTAATATTGTACCTGAGCAGGGCATTGAGTTTTCTCAGTGTGTTGTGTTTTGTTTGGTGCCCCCCCCCAGAGTTTGTCTAGGTCTGTGCAGTTCCTGCGCGTTGTGCAGTGGTACTCCACCAGTCCTCTGGTGGACCTACTGACATGGGACATCCTGAGCCGTGACCTCAGGTTTATTTGTCTCCACGCCGGGCCCCGTATATTTCCTCTATCTTCTTCACTGTGCATGGCCTCAAGCAGTCCGCTCCAAATCGACTGGGCGTAGACCGCCTGGAGTGGCACCATGCCCAGGCCGTATTGTTCTTTTTCCTGAGTGGTAAAAATGTTTGGTGTTCCGTTGCGGGGTAGGCCCTGTATGTTTTTTATGGCCCCGCCTATTATTTTGTCGAAGTCATCTATTTCGCCTGCCGTATAGAGTCCCAGGTGCAGTCCATACCTGAACTTCCCCAGTATCGCAGAGTGGAGAGAGTATTCTTTTTGGTCCGGCGTTAGCGGGGAGCGCAGTAGGGCTTGTATTCTGTGGTTCATTTCTTCCTTGGCTGCTTCTTTCTCCCTGTCCCACTTGCCGGTGAATGCCAGCAGTACCCCCAGGTATTTGTATGTGTCTTCCGGCTTGAGTATTTTGAAGTGGCTTAGTTTGCCGTCCACCCCCGGCATTTTGAGGTCCTTTTGGAGCTGCTCGGGTATGGAGACCCCATTTTTTATACCGGTTATGGCTGACTTGGTGAGGTTAATTTTGAGTTCGCTCCACTGTGAGAATGCCTGTAGTTTGTGCAGCTGGGCTCTCATGTGGAAAATCGTGGGGCATAGTATGAGCAGGTCATCGACGAATGCCCCTGCTGTTGTTCTGAGAGGCCCCAGTCTTTCCTGTTCCGCTGCATACTTGTGTTGGTATCCATGGTCCCCCACCTCTAGCCATCTTAATAGCGGCTCCTGGTATATTATGAAGAGGAGGGGGCTCATGCTGTCCCCCTGGAGGAGTCCTCTCTGCACCTGCACCGTTTTGTGGGAGGTTTCCCCACCTACCCTGGTGTACATGGACATGGTGTCGTGGCTTTGTGTGCCCAGGACATCTCGCACCACTTGTGTGAGTTCGTCAGGTATTCCAAGGTATTGCATCGTGTGTAGCAGTTTGCTGTGGTCCACCGAGCCATACGCATTTTCGAAGTCCACGTACAGACCATGCAGTTCCCATCCTGAGACATTCGCGTCCTCTATCGCATTGGTTACCCTGGTGAGTTGCCGGAGTGTGTTCCTTTTTTCCCTTGAGCCTTCTTGCGCCTGGGCTAGTATCCCCTGCGTTTCGCAGAACGTGGAGAGCATGTTCGCAATTTGCGAGGTGTACAGCTTGAACACCCCCTCGAGTAGAGCTATAGGCCGGTAGTTCTGTTGCAGGGTCACGTCCCCTTTCTTGTGGTGGAAGCAGAACGTCCCCTTTTTCCACATGAGGGGGACATGTTTGCTATTCCACATTTCCAGCATGAGTGCATGTAATGCGTCATGGAAGTCTTCTGGCATGTACTTGAGAATTTCATTTGGGGTCCTGGTGGGGCCTGGTGCTTTGTTGTTATTCAGGGCGTGCACTGCTTTGCTGTAGCCCTGTCGGCTTATTGTGAGGTCCAGTCCCGTGGGGTCTGGTCTTGGTGCTTTTATGAGGCGTTCCCTGTGGGTTGGGTCCTCCCATGGTAGGGGTTTTTGGTCGGGCAGGCTACGGTGCTCCATCCTGTATGGTGCTGAATGGGCCATGTGGTCCGCCAGGGCGTTCGCAATGTTATCATGGCCCACAGTCAGGTTGCCCTCCCTATCCTGTAGGGCCTGTATGTTTGCTGTGGGGGCATGGCCCGTTTCCTGCGCTTTTGCGTATATCCTTTTGTGGTATCTCTTTTGGTTGTTCCAGTATTCCTTCACCGTTTTGTCGTGGTGCCTTTGCTTGGCGCGTTTCCAGTGCTGTGTGACTACCTTGTGTGCCGTCGACCTTTCCTTTTTGGCCTCCTCAGTGAGCCACGACACCCATTCCTTTGCGTCTGCATTGTCTCTGTTCAGCGGGCCCTTCATTTCCCCTCCCTTCAGGCCTTGGAGGGTTGAGTGTTCCGTTTGCGGGTTTCGTAGGTGTCGTTTGGTTTGCTTGTGTGACCTCATGTTGAGTATCGCGGCATCCCTTTCTTTCCTGTCCTTTTTGCTCATTAGCAGGTCTTTCGCCCCCCGGTCGGAGGAGCCTCCAACTACCCTGGTGGGTAGCTCCTCGTCTCGTAGTGCACATTTGTTTGCTTGGGTGAGTATGTTTAGCACAGTTTCCCCCGCTCTGTCTATGGTAGCGTGAGCTACCTGCCGGTTGCCCTCTTCCCTACATTGGGCTGCCATTTCCGTTATCAGCCTCAGTTCAGCTGTTCTGGCATAGTCGTGTGTTTTAAGGAGGACGCTTTGGAGTGTTTCCCTGTGTGTTTTGCACAAGGGCGTGTCCAGTTTTATATGCCCTGGTTGGGGGTCGTGGTCCACGTACGGTTCGTGAGTGTCTATACTATCCAACCGAAGGGTCGCGAGGCTCACCATCTCATGGTCACTCGTGTGGTGCTGGGTGAGGTGTGAGGTGCCCCCTATCTCGTATTGCGCCCGTTTGTTCCCTGGCGCCAGCCATCTGTCTATATTTCTGTTTTCCGCCCAGTTCAGCGTGGTATTGACTGGCGGGCCTACATTGCGGAGGTCCAGCTCCCCCGCAAGTTTCATCCATTGTTTGTCGGTTTTTGTCACCCCCTTGCCCGTGCTGGTGTTGCTTGCATTGAGGTCCCCACCAATAACCACGTGTTCATTTGCTTTGTCCATGGTTTCTCTGAGCAGGTTAGTCGTATACTCGAGTATTTTGTTCCTGGTTTTCCGCTCCTCTACCCCTGGTGGGTTGTAAATGCCTAGCACGTGGTACATCACCCCCCCGGGCAGGTGTAGTACGACATGTAGTAGGTACCCCTCAAGGTGCTTTGTGGGGACAACATGGTGGTTGTGTGCGTGGCTGTAGGGGTTGCCGAGGAGTATTGCTACTCCTCCTTTCACTGCTGCGTGTTCTACAGCGCCTTCTGTCATTGGTACTTCGGTTTTGGTGCCTATTGCGGTGTATTGCATGTCTCTGAACCTCCTCATCACACTGTCGTGTGCATGCTTTACCTCCGTGAGGACTATCACTTGTAGGCATTTTCGCTGGTTCCGCTGGGGGGGGGTCGTCGTTCTTGGAGGCCCTTGCTTGCTTCAGGTGCCCCATTTTGCGGGGCCTCAAGCTGCTCCCATTGTGCTGTTGGTTCTTCTCTCTCCCCCCCATCCTCTTCGTCCGAGTGGGTTCCCAGTGGTCTTTGTTCACCTTGCGTGTGCTCGTCGTCGCCCGGTGGCGCCGTTGGGACCAGTCTGTGGAGCCATTTCCATAGGCTTTGTTGTTCCGTAGCGCTTACGTATTTCCCCACTCGGGTTTGCGGTGCATGTCCCCTGACTTCTGGGTTCGCGTTCGGGCCACCGTTGGGTCTCTGGGTTTCCGTCTCTATCTGGTCGTCTTCCCGCGTTTCCCTTTGCCCCTCGGCAGTGGCCATCTTCTCTCTTACGAGTTGTTGTATGGATTTTCTGTAGGCGTCTATCGCCGCTCTGTTGGTGGGTCCCCACTTGCTGACTGCCTCATTGAAGTGGGTGGGCCAGTGCCCCTCTGGGCATGTTTTCTGGTAGTGCATCCACGCTTTGGTGGCCATCAGGGTCCACGCTCCACAGCTATAGTGGTCTTGCGCACTTTGGTTGCCTATATTCATTAGCTCAACTGTCACCTGCTTGCCTAGCGCCTTGGCCAGCTGTTCTGCCCAGTTGGTTATTTCCGCCGTTAGCCTTTGGGTGTTACGCCTGGTCGCGTTGGTTCTCCCATTCGAGGAGTCATACACCCAGAGTTTCAGCTTGTCGTTTCCTTTGTCCGGTCCGGCCAGCACCACCCTCCAGTGCTTGCCATCGCACACTTGTATGGAGAAACTTTGGGCGCTCCGGAGCAGTCTCAGCGCCTTCGTGGTGTGTGGCCCATCGCTGTTTTCTGGTTTAAGTGTTTCCCGCATCGTGGCTATCACCAGGGGGGGCATTGGGTCATCCTCGTATAGTGAGTGGGCTTGCTGCATCTGGAATGCGTTTATCCTTCCCTTTTTCTCGAATAGTCCCTGAGTGGTGGTTTTAAACGGGTACTCCGCCATGTGTTCCTGGCTGCCCCCACCCGTCATGCTTGTTCTCCAGTAGCGGTTTTGCTGCCGCATCTTGTGCTCCACCTCCCTCATCAGCGGTCTACCTCTTGTCGGGGTGCCTTCCTTTATCGCCGTTACTGCGTATGCCGGCTTCCATGTTCTAACGAACATGGGTTTGCCGTTACGGTAAATTATTCTGAGTAGTTTGTAGCCCTGGGGTGGCCTTGTCCACGGTTTCGCCGCGTTCCTTGCCGCGGTTAATTTTCTTCTAGCTCTGCGGCTGCGTGTTGTGTTGTTATGTCCAGTGCCGTTCTTTCCCTTCATGCGCTCGGGTGTTATCCCCCACCACGTGAGTATGGCTATCAGTGTAATGAGCATCGGGGTTACAGCTAGCGCAGCACTTTGCAACGTTGTGTTGGCATCGTGTCGTGAGCCTCTATTGCAGCATGCCTTTGTTTGCATCTGTGCTGGGTTTGTAGTTACAGCGTTACATTCCCCTAAACATGCTGCTGTAACTCCCCTAACATTTTCTCTGGGGTGTTTTTTGTATTCGGTGTGTTGTCCCACCATTGTGTGAGAATTTGGCAGTATTTCATTGAGTTTTCCAGTTTTTCGAATTTTAACGTAGAGCATTTTCAGGAATTCGCTTGTGGTCGAGAGGCGGCAATTTGTCCCCGTATTTTGTGTATGTCGTCCCCACGCCTTCCTGAACCTTCCCCCAAGTTTTCCCATTGCACGAAACAGAATGCTGGGCCCTACAGCGTATTTTGCATCTTTAGCTGTTAGGGTTCTGTTAGGGTTGGCTGGGGCGTGGTGGTTGTTTCGCTGTGGTTGGGTGGGCGGTATCGCCTCTTTCAGTTGGTGGGGGAGCTCATCTCGGGTTGTTGCTGGTAGGTCAGGGGTATAGTTGTGTTTGCTGTCGGCTGGGTTTATGGTTACAGCGTTACATCGCCCTAAACCACACTTTGTAGCGCCCCTAATGCCCTTTCTGAAGTGGTCCCCGTTTTTTATGTGTCCACTCATAGTTGTGCAGCAGTTTCGGGTTGTTCGGCCATGTTTTGCGAAAAGGCATGTTTTTACGTAGAGCATTTTTAGGAATTCGCTTGTGGTCGAATGTTGGCGGTTTGCCCCATTATTTTGTGTGTGGCACTCTTCTGCCCTTCTGAGCCATACCCCAAAGTTTTTTGTTTTCCCTATCATTATATAGGCCTGTGCGAAGCCATTCGCTGTCTCGTTTGGTAGGGTTTCGGTAGGGTTCGCCTGTATATTGTGGGGGTACCACTTTAACTTGTTAGGTGAGAGTGTGCTTTTGTTATCTTTTGCAAAGTACAGTGTGCATCTTCGCCGGGGCGTGAAATTGCAGCAGGGCCTTATCATAGCCCTTGGCAGGCATTGGTTAATATCGGAGGTAGCAGGTTGGGCAAGGCATGTGAATATCGTGCTGGGGAGGCTTGGGGTATCCTCGCTGCAGTTAAATATTTTAGACATGTCTGGGTGCATGGTGTGCCTTATATGTCGGTTGCTTTTCTTTGTTAACTTATTACAGTTGTCGCGGTGGAAGTGTGGGAGTTCAGCATCTGGTGCTCCCACCTTATCATGTACCATGAGGTGGGCGGGGTGTGCCTTACAGGGGTGCATTGAGTTCCGACCCGAGCCCAGTCCCCATGCTGGGTGGCTATGCTGTGCATCGTGGGCTCGTGTCTTAGGCCCCTTGTGGAGTTCAATGGCATGGCAGAGCATGGTATGAATGGGGTGGCTCAATAATAATAATACAGTTTCTAGGCTGTCTAGTCTAGGATTGTCACTGTCTATGTTTCCTGTGTTTCTCGTGACAGCATGGCTTGCTGGCAGAGTCTCCACCTCCTCCAGGGTCTCGGTGGTGTGTCTTCCCCCTGCTTGATGGCACCCCCCGTTCCTGCTTGGTATTCGGGCGCCCCTTGATGCAGTGACTGCCAGTTCAGACAGAGGTGTGGGTTTCGTCGTGGGCACCTTATGCAGGGGGTCTGGGCTCTTGTTTGCACTTATGGGGTGCTTTCGCTGCTCATAGATCTCTGTTTCAGTAGGCCCCCCTTCGCACAGTGAGTATGCCTCCCCCCGATCGTGTGTCAGGGGTGCAGGTACGGGTGTGGTTAGTGTTACCTTTGCAGATTGACGGGTGGTCCTCCTCGTGGTCAGCTGTCCAGAGGCTGGGACCCCAGTGGGTATGTCCGCTGGGGGCCCTTGCCCTCTGGCCCTCTTGGCTGGGGGCTCTGCTGGCCTGTGCTGCTTTCTCGGTATCTTGGCGATGGCCTTTTTCTTCACACCCAGACCCGTGCTCCTGCCTGGTCGGCCCTCTCCGGGCGCAGGTCCCCCCCTGTAGGGGATTCCACCGTAGGGAGTGTCCCCACTTTCTGCTGCACGGTCCGCCATAAACTTGTCGTACTTGGCCTTTCGGACCTCAGGTGTGTCCGTGGCCACATACTGGAGCTTCTCACGCAGTGAGGGCTGAGTGCTGCCTTCCTCCTTGGAGGATGTGTCAGCGCCCTTTGCTGTCCACCTCTTCAGACCCCCTTCCGAGCTGGCTTCATGCCTGTCCTCTTCGGGGGCCTTGGTGAGGCGGTTCGTGAGACTTACCAGCGTGTCCACCATGGCCTGTCCAGTGCTCTCGTAGGTGGAGTGGAAGTTCTTGATCCCCGAGGTGATGTCGTTGTGCCTCTTGGCTGCCACGGCCTCGATGGCCTCGGTGCTGGCAGCCGCTGCCGCTGCCTTCTGGTTAAGTAGCTCCAGTTCGTGCCCGATGTGGGACAACAGGCTCTTCGTCTCAGGGGTCGTGGACGACGTCGGGGGGGCTTGAGCGGTTGCCTGTTGCATCTTCCTCAGGCACTCCTCCGTTGTCTTCTGCACGTTGTGTATGGCAGCCTCGCTCGTCGCCCTTAGTGTTTTCTCGTCAGTCGTACCTTCCTGGCGCTGGTGGTGGGGGGTCGCTGCCTGCTTGTTTCTGGATTTTGAGCCCATAAGGCTCCAGCGCCCAACCTCCACCTTCACCGGGATGAAGACCTTGTCGCCAGTGTCCTTATCGTCATTGAGGTGGACGTCTACCGTGATGGAACTACCAGCTGACACCAGTAGGTCGTACGCAGACTCCGTGAGGATTGCGTAAAAGTTTATGGTGTCGTTGCTGTTTCGCTTCCACTGCAGTAGCGACTCCACCGTGCTGTCCGATGGTGCCCACCTCGGTGTCCCGAGATGCTTCTCGAACACGAGGTAGGCGTCTTCGCCGTACGGCGGTTGCTTGTGCCGGAGTGCTATCTCGGAGAGCTTCTTGGTGATGGCACCGACTATCCGCTTGCGGTGCCCAACGAACAGTTGTTGGCTGTAGTCGATGACAGCTATCTCCCGCAGACTGAGTGCCTGCTTGTCCGCCGCCGATGGCAGCAGCCCCTTTCGCGTGGGGAAGCCGAAGTCAAGGAGCTTGTCCTTGATGAGCAGTTCAGCCAGGTTCTGGTCGTGTGAGACAAGAAATAGTACCTCCCGGATGTTGTTGTCGGCAGGCGTCTCGTCTCTTGCTCCTTTTCGGATGCGGGCGATGGCTGCGCTGCCGTCCCACCCTCGTTGGGTGACTAAGTTGCCCAGGATGACGGCTGCTTGAACCACTGTCACCCCCCTCAGTTGGGGAGATGACACCTGGACTGTTCTTGAGCGCAGTGTCCCCGTAGGCTGTCTGTAGGGGGACCACACGTACACCCTTGGGATGACCCGTGGTGGCTCGATGTCTACCCACGGGTCGTCAACGACGGTCATGGGAACCAGGAAGTTTGTATTGAAGAGTACGAACAGCGCCATAGGCCTCTTCTTGAAGGCAAGGTCGATCTGTATGACCTTGCCTTCGCGGTCTGTCCAGAGCTGCGTGTGCTCTATGTTAAATATTTTGTCGTCTTCACCCAGTCCCAGCGCGCGTCGGATGACGTCGGCCAGATACCTCAGGTAGAGGAGAGTATACCTCTGAGTTTCTCGGAGGTCTGTGATTTTTATTTGTGGGGACCCCTGCAGGGGGAGCCCGTACTTGTTGGTCTCCTCCGGGGCAAGGTCACAGCCCGTGATCGGCCGGACGTGGCGGAGGATTTGGTACCCCGCGTTCCCCCCGTGCTCCTCGGTGTCTGTGGCCTCTTCCGGGAGTCCCAGCTTGCAGAACTCCTCCGGCCTGTTCTCGGAGAACGGGAGGTCCCGCGTGTCCTCCCACCAGGAGGTGACGATGTTCTCGATCTCCTCCTCCCGGTTGGTGCCCAAGGCTACCCTTGTTGGCAGCTTGGACACCTCGTCGATTGCCTTGGCAACCGACGGGATTTTGTCCCCCTTGGGGGACGCAGCATGCTTAGTGTAAGCATATGGCTGCAGCAGCGCGTTGGCCACTATTCTCGTTGGGACTCGTCCCTTGTTCGTCCCCGTGGGGTCCTCAGCCCGTAGGCCGGTGGGGCTCGTGGCACCCGATTTTTTCTTTTGTGTGTTTTGTTGTTTGTCCGGCTTGAATGTTTTCACTTCAGCCTTGCCCCACCTGAACTGCTTTCGCGGTTCAGGTTCCTCGTAAGGACTCGGGGGCCCGGAGAGATCAACCTCTCCCAGAGATGTCGGAGTTGCCGTGGCTTCCCCAGGTGTGTTCAGCTCGGTGGGAGTAGAGAACTCTTCTTGTGAGGGCTCGGTGGTCTCACCCATGGGTGAGTCCTGCGCGTCCAGAACCGGCATACTTACGATTTCTGGTAGTCGCGAGCGTTTGGTTGGAGGTTTGGATCCCTCCGCTACTCGTTTGCGACTTTCGTTCGTCCTTGATTTGGTTCTTGGACGGAGGGCTTTCAGGAGCTGCGCGTTGAGCATTTTATCGGGATTCTCGGGGAGGGGTTTTTGAGTGTGCTGTTGTGCGTTGTTGAGGGTTTCGTCGCCGCTCTGGGTGCCGTTTTCGCCCTGCGAGTTCAAAAAACCGTTAACTTGGTGCTGGAAACGGCCATCAAAACAGCAGGGCGGGAGCGGGTGGGCCAAATCTGCATGTGTCCGTTGTGTCGTCCGCCATGGTGCCGTTAGTGTGTTCTCTGTGTTGTCGTTAGTGCATCCTGCGAGCACAGTTAGTAACAAAATCGCATTTTTGAAAATTATTTTTGGGTCCGCGGCTCGGACTAGGTGGCACGCTCAGACGGCTTCGCGAGAAGTGCCCCCCATCACCGCCTAGGATCCTCCAAAGTAGCTTAAGGAGGGGAGGAAGAGTTGGGTGCACTATATCAGGCCGAGAATCGTTCGAATATAATTCGTTATAATCGTGGGATCATCGATCGCGCAAAGGCGACGACGGCTAGCGCAAATAATCCGTAACGTAGACTTCGGATGCTTTGAATCGTCTAGCACATACATGATAACGTGTGGATCAATCAGTAATCCAGCGTAGGATTGTATCGCGAAAACGCTCTTCATTGAACCTTGGAACGTCACTCAACGATACGATTTCCGGAAAGGTGGGCTGCATCCTAAGGACTGTATGGCTAAATGCCTAAGGTGAGGGACTAAAGTGGACTCAGTTCCCCCCAATAACCTAAAAACACCATGAGGGACGCCTCAAATCGGTGTAAGAAGACTGGTACCAGCAAGAAGCGACAACAACAAAGACATCAAAGACATATATAAAGGTATGCCGTTGTGAGGTCACAACTCTCTTAAGAGGGGAGATCTGTCAGGGTTATGACCGATGACATATGTGTCATACATGTCATATGTCATATGTCATACCTGTCATACCATGTCATGTCATGTCATATATTATTATGACAGTCGGTCATGTCATATATTATTATGACAGTCGACAGTATGGTCGATCATGACTGTACAGGTCGAGTCGCGTCATACATTTATGACAGTCGTCAGTACGGTCGACGATGACTGTACATGTCGCCAGATGATTATGTCATATCATCAGGCATCCCTGTCATCGAGAGTTCGTATGATTGAACTCGAAGATGGCAAAGCAAAGATACATCTTGGAAACAAACCAAGAACCATCTTTAGCTTCCAGCATGCACGGAACTCGCATGTGCAGCATGAACGAACTAGTCGTTATTACCATGCTGGTCGTTCAACCTACGTCTCGGGTTCACAACCCAATGGCGGTACCATCTAAGATGATGGGTGACGTAGGTATAAAAGTGAGGAAGCGTTGTGCTTCAGCAGATCTTCTACGGAGACTGCAACTCATAACCCGCTCATAAGCTGTGCGCGTGTTACTGTTCAATAACACTGCACTATCTTATTATATCATATATTTCTTAAGGCTCGCGTCAGCGTCCTTATCAAATGATCCCTTCGCACTGTTTACAATAACCAGCGCGTACAATGATTTTTAGCCTGTCGGCACGATATGCATTTTCCATGATTTCATCAGATGCGATGAACGCTCGATTTTAGCGCGTACGATTCCTGATGTGTCTACATGCAGTGAGACATACATATGTGTACGCGCGTCAAAACCATCTGCATAATGATTGTATACTTGCAGGGATGCTATGGACACATGATCGTTATGCTGTTGTGGATACATGATCGTTATACTGCTGTGGATACATACTCAACGTGACAGATCATGAATAATCATCAGCGTTCATGCTTATCATAAGCATAGTAATGTGTGTGCGGAGATTTCAATGGTTACAGCATGCACACACACACATATGCACACATACTCACTTGCAGTTCACCAACATGCAGTACATAAAGAGTGCATTCAGCATTTACCACATGTACATTATATGCTGAGTGACTGCAATACTGTGAATTGTGCATGATTTATCAATGCAGCTTGACCACGATAACAGCTGTAGCATATATATATCAGTTTGATCACGTTAGCAACTGGTATACTAGCATCATGCTGTAATACATGAACATTGCATAAGCATATTGCAGTGCATGCTAAATTATATTAGAACCCATGATAGTATAAGGTGCCTGAAAGTAGTCTTAACACCATAATTAGTTTGTCATGTCCTGGTGGAGCCGAGATGCTCTTCAGATCACATGTACATTCTATGGTGGATTACTGGATGGATTTGTTTTTATGTTTGGTTTTATGTTTGGTTTTATTACTGGATTTATTTCTGTGGGCTACCTGCCTACAGCTTGCATTCTTATGATTGGGGTGGCACTCTATTTTCAACTTCTTATCAACTCCGACTCGGGCTGTTCTTACCCCCTGCAGTAAACCTTTCCCCCTGCATATGCCCGAGTCCGTGTATTACGTTATTTTCTCTTGAAAACTCCGACGCGTTCGTAAGACAGAGTGTGATTTTCCGAGGTTGGTTTGTCTCATATTCGACTATCTCTCCGCGAGTTATTGCCTTTGTATTACGTCATAGTTTCTGAAAATTCCTGACGCGTTCGTAAGACACATCGAAAATTAGTTATCTCTGCCTTTTCTCAATCTTTCTCAGCATATTCAGACGTGGGCCGTCAGCTCTCACGTGCATTACATAGCCGCCAGAAAGGTCTCTGTTGCTCAGAATCCTACTGACGAAGCCTTGCCTTAGTGGAGGAGGGCGAAAGCGCTATAGGAAACCACTAACTTACAGCATGTACAAAGGCAACATTTTTGTATATCAATTATAAACCTGAGTATTATATGTTGGGAGTTTCTGTGTAAAGAGAACCTTTATCAACTGAACTAAACAAGTTATAACTTAACATTCCTGCCCTTTCACGACGTTTTGCAGAGACGTTTGTTGCGAAGCAGAGTATTGACAGTTGGGGTGGAATTAGTTTTCTGGTACCCTTCTATTATCCTATCTTATCTTACAAACTGGAGAGTTGGTTTATTTGATTACTTGGCTATCTACCTACGGCAGATTACAGTTCATTCAAAGCTTTACATACAATGAGTTTACCACCACATGCTCAGGGTGGGTTTAACCCGCAGTCAATGCAACAGTTCAATCCTCAGCAGGGACCTACTCAGCAGCGTTATGGCAATGGTCCTGGACAACAGCCTGCACCCCCACCATATCCCCCACCCCCCATTCACCACCAACAGCCGCCACCTTGGAACCACCAGCAGCCGCCACCTTGGAACAATCAGTCAGACCAGTACGGCGGCGGCGGCGGCGGCTGGAAACCAGGAGTGACTCAACAGCTACGAGATCAGCTCCACCAAGAACAGTTACACAGGATCACGGCAGACCTGGAACTGAAGCACGAAAGGGCGGCACGTGCACAGCTGGACCGCCAGCGAGATCGTACTCCGAAGAAGGAAGAGCGGAACAAAGAGAAGGGGGAGAAGACACCTCGCTCTCGATCGAGGTCGGCGCGATCTAAGTCAGCGTCGAAATCCTGCTCACGCTCCAAGTCAAAACACTCTCGTGAGCGACTTTCAGATTCCAGTTTTACTTCTGGCAGTGAGTCAGGGGAATCTGTGATGTCACCGCAGGCTATACGGTTAAAAAGGCGGCGGCATATGCAGAAGGCAGCAAGGAAGGATCTGGCGGCAGAACGCCGAAAACTGGAAGCTGACCTGGATGCTGCACGAGCTGTGAGTGCGGCTCAGATGAGGGCAGAGCTAAAACATGCGAAAGAAGAACTGGCCAAGCTGAAGGGGGCGGCGAATCGTGGTAACACTGGCGGCGGTCGTGGCGGCGGATTCAGAAACGGCGGTGGACGCAATGGAGGTCGGGAGTACGGTGGAGTGCTTGAGGTGGATGACGAGGGTAACGCCGTGCTGAGTGACGAGGGCGGCGAAGACGCGGATTACCTTCCCCCAGTTCCCATATTACCTGCAGATGTCAACGAGAAATTTAAGCAAGTGGCTGGACTGAAACGAATGGAAGATATTTTGAAGACTTTGAACGACTTACCTGCGGGCTGGGATGACAGCAAGCCGAGAGGAGGAGTTGACCGTCGCTCTGTGGTGAACCACGTCGTGGACCTGCACAACGAAGGGAAGCTCGACTTTTTCAAATTCTAGCTCTTTGGTCCGCGCCAGTGCAGAGCAGCCCGCCTGATGGAACTCCTTTCACTATTACGGGGGATCCTATCAGACACCGCGGAACTTCGACTTATCCGACTGACGCAGCACGAGAACCACACGCTCAACACGCAGGGGTTCCGAGCAAAGCGACTTGGTCCAGACAAGAGAAAGAAACGGGCAATGACGAGACTGAGTGAGCGTCAGCGCAGAACGATGCCCAACAGAGGGATGGGCAACAACTATTACAGTGAACGGCAGACGGCCGTCTCAGTGCTACGCAACAGTGAGTGGCGTGGCACGAATCTTATGTCGTGGCTTTCACGACTTTCAGGGGGACAACTACAACAGAAATTCCTTACGACTACCCCTGGACTTATTGATGGCACAGACTGGCAGACAGTGAAATCCATATTCGGGCAGAGCAGTGTGACTATTACCTGGACTGGTGGAGAGTGCCTGTCGGGGAAGCTCCATGAGTTCGCGAGCAGATTACGGGGCGTGGCCGCCAAGCTGAAATTCGAGAAGCTGAACGAGGCGCCAAGGGATGCCTGGGCCGCTTGGGTGGTGAAGGGTCTCATACGGCGCCCAGCTACGTGCCCTGTACTTTACCAGTTTTCCCTTGAACAGCTGGTGCGAGTTTTTGAAGCAGTCCGCACTAACATACCGTGGGGGCAGAGGGCGGCGCTGCGCCGCAAAGTTTGTCTTGCAGCGAAGAAGGCTCACGGTTTTCCACTGCGGGGAGTCTATGTGCTCAAGCTTCCGGCGGCTGAACTCTGGCAGTCCTTCGACGTTCGAGAGCTCGCTCGCGCGGCCGTCAGACAACTCAAGTGCGCTCGACGGGTCCGACAGTTCATCATCAAGAGGACCTCCATCGTCCAGACACGCGGACGAAAGCTGACGGACCTCTTCTGCAACTTCCGCGACGCTGCTGCTTCTCCGACCACACCACCGTGCATGTGTCATACTGCCTCACCTCATTTACCCAGGGACTCTGAAGGGCACGTCTGTGCAAGGACTACGGACATAACGGACCCGACTCTGGCACATATTTTCTCCCGCAGTCTGAAAGACACTCCAGCGTATTCAGTCAACTATCAGACAGCAGCAGCAGACTCGAGCCTCTCCTACCTAGCACAGTTTTCAGTTTTCTCAGCCCGCCACGAAGATGAGCACCTCAGCGACATACTCCCACTTGGGTTCGATGAGAAGGGTACGACTTTTTTGGCAGAACGCAACACGGTGCGATCAGTACAGCAGAAACGTGTCAAGGGAAAATTTATCGCAGTTGAATGCTGGACGAAGTGGTTTGTTGTTAAATGTGCAGGTCGACTGGTGATGCGTATTTATTGGTCGAGACTGAAGTGGCTGCTGATGCGGCTAACTACCGTGAACGTGGACGAAGACAGACCAGCTTCGGCGATCGTGGGTCATATTATTTTTATTGCCAAGAGAATGGTTTTTTGGGTGTCGCATATCACCCGCGACTACTGGATTAACCCTTATCCTGACCAGAATGCGCTCAGACGTGTCTTTTCTTTACTCGCAGAGTTATTTGCTACTCCCTTTGATGTCAACGAAAACAGCACCTTATTTTTTACCCCTTATGAAGAGGACACTGTTTTTGGCGCAGGGCTGGATGCGCATAGCCACTGGTGGAGACTAATGGCGCTGGGTAATCCTCTGTACACTAGGAGGAGAATCAGACAGGCTATCGAGCACGCTGTGGACTCAGCGAGGGGTACAACACAACCGGTGAGGATCCTCTTAACGGTCCCAGCCTGGGACGACTACACCCAGACGCCCTTCGTCCACAGGGTGATGCAGTTTAAGAAAGGTGCATATAAGTTTCTCGCCCCTCAATCCGCCTTGGGCTACGTGGACCGTTCGACGGGTGCTCGGTTTAATGTTGATGTGCTTCTTATTCAGAACGTGGCGGCGAAGCGGCGGTACCCTGTGACAGCTGGCGGAATTGCCCGGCTGAAGACTCACTTTCGCGGGAGGCTGCGGATTGAACCCACTTATTCTGGTGACTGGGTTGCACCATATTGCGCTGGCCGAGAGTCCAGCAATGCAGAACGTTGGGACGTTGATGTGGTTCCAGGCTCTCTCACACGAGCGATGAAGCGTCTGCTTTCCACGGCTGATGTGCAGTTGAGACTGCGGAGAGCAACTAACCGGTGGTTCATGGAACAGCGGGTGCCCACGGGGAAGCACGTGTATGGAGTCGGCGGCGCTGCGAATGCTGACGTGTATCAAGATGCCCTCAGGAATTTTTGTGCTGGAACGGTTCGGTTTCCTTTCGATCGGAACCCGACTGTGGGCGGACTGATGTGTCAGCAGAAGTATCACCGTCTTGTGATCCAGGAGCGGGAGACCAGCGCAGCACAGTTCCAGAAGGTCACCGTCTCCAATGACACCGTTCTGGACGATCTCTTCAAGACCTACTCCAAGCTCTTCTTGCACACCGTCGCGATGTTCGACAAGCAGGGAGCGTTTGGCAACCTCTACGTAATGATTAAGGACAAGTGTAGGGCGATGCAGCTCTACCGCCCGATTCAACCTAACTTTTCCAGCCCGATTGCACTTGCACAGAACAGGCTTGGAAGGGCGGCTGATTTTATTGTGGCAGCCGTCGGCGGCTCCTTTACGTTGGGGGGTACACAGAGAATTAAGGAATGTGTTGCAGAGTTCAACAGCCGCGCAGGCACGGCTGCGAGGATCTACGGGGCTACCTTCGACGTCAAGGACCAATTCTCTAACGTGGACCACGCACTGGCGACTCGGGCGATCACGAACACGGTTGACTTGTGGAGTTCCATGTCACCCGTGCAATCTCTTCTGGTTAATGTGCGGGGGAGACGAGGTGTATCTTTATGGCGGAAAGGGGTCCCGCGATCGACTGCTGTCCGAATCACACGGGCAAAGTTGGTCAAGGGTCTGGTGCTCTCTCTCACGCATAACTTTGTCTGGATCGCTGGTGTACTTGTGAGGCAGACCCGGGGGGTGGGGATGGGAGGAAGAGACAGTCCTTCTACTGCGGGTCTTGTATGTGCATACGGTGAGAGAGAATTCTCTGAATCTATCTACGCTGACAGCAACTTTATTCGTTTCTACCGGCAGGCCGACGATTGTATCGCTCTGGTAATGTTCTTATCTGGATCACTACGGGAGTGGCACCGACTCCGGGAATCCTTGAGGCAGTACAGGGATCACACATATATTAATGGTATGCGGGTGCTTATGACAGGAGCTGCGGGGGTGACTTACTGTGACAGTACTGAGCTGGAGTACTGCGGGCTCAAATTCATCTTTGGTAAACGGCGATGCGAGTTCCGACCTCTCACACAGAATGAGAAGAGGGGTGTCACCTCCCTCCGTGAGAGAGCACAGGCCTTCCCCTTTGTGCACTGGACCTCTATGTGCTTGGAGTCCAGAAAATTTGTGACTCTTACTGGTGTCTTGCACAGGATTCTCACCCACTCCTCGAGCACAATCATGGTACGTGCTGCACTTCTACGACTGGAAACCGAGCTCGATCGTGCTGATTATCCCAGACCGTGGCTGAAGAAAGGCCTCACCTCTCTTGCGCGGGGGGATCCCCTCAGCTTCTGGGCCCGGTTCTGTGCAGCCACTAGAGCGCTACGGGCCGATCAGTACACCTCCGTGACAGACTTCTGGAAGCTTGGGGCCCCGTAGTCCGGGGCTGTTCGATTATGATGGTTTCATAGTTCTTTGCCAGTGACACTCTGTGCCAACGTTTATGGTTTTGGTTTTGTTTTTATGTTTGGTTTTATGTTTGGTTTTATTACTGGATTTATTTCTGTGGGCTACCTGCCTACAGCTTGCATTCTTATGATTGGGGTGGCACTCTATTTTCAACTTCTTATCAACTCCGACTCGGGCTGTTCTTACCCCCTGCAGTAAACCTTTCCCCCTGCATATGCCCGAGTCCGTGTATTACGTTATTTTCTCTTGAAAACTCCGACGCGTTCGTAAGACAGAGTGTGATTTTCCGAGGTTGGTTTGTCTCATATTCGACTATCTCTCCGCGAGTTATTGCCTTTGTATTACGTCATAGTTTCTGAAAATTCCTGACGCGTTCGTAAGACACATCGAAAATTAGTTATCTCTGCCTTTTCTCAATCTTTCTCAGCATATTCAGACGTGGGCCGTCAGCTCTCACGTGCATTACATAGCCGCCAGAAAGGTCTCTGTTGCTCAGAATCCTACTGACGAAGCCTTGCCTTAGTGGAGGAGGGCGAAAGCGCTATAGGAAACCACTAACTTACAGCATGTACAAAGGCAACATTTTTGTATATCAATTATAAACCTGAGTATTATATGTTGGGAGTTTCTGTGTAAAGAGAACCTTTATCAACTGAACTAAACAAGTTATAACCTGAGCTTCATGTGAAATCTATCCAGCAACTCATTTAGTAATGAGATTATTATGGAATTACAATAATCCCTAAACTTGATATATCATGTTAGATGTATTCAGTGCATGGTATGCTGACTATCTTACATGATGAATTGTCTAGGATATTGTAATATCCAGAACATATCCTACTGTAAAGTGTGTAAAAGTTAACACACACACACTGACAAAAGTGCTAATCAGTAAGCACTGCATGCATACACACACACTGCATTGTATGTATTAACATTCACTGATTCAAAGTGAATTGATTAACTTAAATATCTACTATGTGTATGATAATGTACATACCATTTTCCAAACACATGTGCGTGGAAAATGTCAGTGATTGCGATAGATAAGGGAGCAGGATAAGACAAAATGCTGTAGGGCTGGATGGAGTTATCTCCGGACCCGAAGGCAAGATACTGCACCCATTAAACAGCTGGTAACTGTTGGGTGCAGTCCACTCGTCATTCCACATATCATCGCTGGAGCAATATCAACAACTACGTTGCACATTGACAGTTGATTCAGATCTGATCAGTTCAAATGCATGCAACTCTCAGATCAGTATCTACATGACATCTGATAATAGTTGTTAAGGACAAAACACACATACAAATGTGTTGTGTTAAATTGCTGTGATTGTATCAAGCAATGTCCAGATATGTTCTAAATAAGAAATATCATTTTGATAAATCTTAGAGCACAGACCTATGCTCAGAACAGATCATAGTTTGACAAATATCACTAAAGTGGATGTTCCTAACTGGATGTTCCCACTTAAGTTGATGACTTATATATCACCAGAATGTACATTTACTGCTATGGGTTTAAATCAGTAAAACCCAGAAATGCTATCAACCATAGATGTTGATATACAGCACAATTCACTTATTTGCCATGAAATTTATCATGTGCCAAAGTGAAGTTTATTGCAGTGATTCTGTACTTTACATTCCACATATACACTGAGATATGTCACCGAGGCAATATATCAGATAGCTGAAAAAGCTGTAAAATGGGTAAAAATGCTCCACGCATGATTTCAAAATGAAAAATGTGTGCCCATTTTATTTTAAATTATGATTCTATACCTATTCAGGTATCAGAAAAACATAATGACCATGGTCATATCTCGTGTAACACCCTAGATATTAGGTGTGTAATATATAGGGGTATACATGTTGGCTGTAACAAAATACGTAAAAATGCTCCACTCATGATTACAAAATGAAAAATGTGTGTGGATTTTTTTTGCTGATCTGATTATTCAGCTATATCTGAATATTCCCTGATTTATACAGCACTTGTAACACCCTGTAACACCCCTAAAATTGAATGTGTGTCTCAGGGGTGTAACGTACCCTCTGAAAACCACCTTACATTTATTTAGGTATTAAATGCAGTTTTGCTTAAAAACCTTTGCAAAAAATTATACTGCTTATTTTTTACCTATTTTAGGGTTACTGATACCATGTAACACCCTAATCATACTATTGGATGTATGGGCCACTGTAACATTACATGCCCTAAAATGCTACTATAATTTCGATAAACTTCGTATTTAGCATTAACATATCATGCTGTTTTCGATACAGATATGATTATATATCGGGCAACAACCCAAGAACTGTTGGGCAACAACCCTAAAACTGTATGAGCTGCTTCCTATAAGGACTGCAAGCTATAAGCTATAAGGTATAAGGTATATAAACAACTGACTGCCTATGTGTTCACACTTCCTTGAGGGGGGAAGAAGGTGGATAGGATTATACACATATCCATTTTTCCGATCTGGTGATTATGATGGATTGCTTTTGATAAAATCACTGCATCCACAAGTAACGTTGAAATCTGTACAACGTTAAATCCACCATCACTAATAAAGTGTAAACTCGGATGGGAAACTATATCCCAATGACTATAAGTTGACTCTTGCTCAGCATTTACATTCTCGAGTAAGTTTGAAATGCTGAACTATATACATAACATATAACCTGATACCATGCTTAATTGCATATCCTGGATCAGAAGATGATAGTTATATAACATATATATATATATATCCCACCTGATACACTTTGGCACTATAGCCGTACATAAGAGTGGGAAGGACAAGTGCATCGCTGCAAGACTGGTTGATATAGTCCCAGTGCTGAAGGCAGAATTTGGCACCCGAATAACAGCTGATAACTGTTGGTGACCACCATGCAAGACCTTCCAAGCGTAACTCCTTTGTCCTGAGATGCAAGTGAATTGTTCATAATATGTTGATATCACATAAAAGCATTCTGATAAAAACCCTATATATTCACATGAGTTGTCATCACTACAATGACATGGGTTTTTTGAATCGTCGAAATGAGTATAACTCCGATGAATTCATTAGTACAGAATAAGCTGTTGGGATTATTCCTCCGGCTGGATTGCAATCATTCACAATCCCTGTACATCCCGGTGACAAAATATTGCACTGGACTGATCACCACATTGGTATAATCTGTGATATATATATAAAGCATTGCAATCAGCACAATGCTGTCTAGACTCACAAAGATGAGTAACATATATTCTCAGATGTAATAAACAGAGACACAATGTGACCTACGCTAAAATCGCGTATGCTCGGGCACTGTATTGTGACCTGCGCTAAGATCGTGTATGCATGGACACAACATGACTCGTGCCAATGACGTGGACATATTTTATGCCACGACATCACATCTGAAATCAATGAATCACTCAGAGAGAAGGTGTTGACATCAGTATAGCACCATTATATATATACTCATGAGGATTTTAAAGAAGACATAGTCTCTCCAATATTGACAAACATGGTACATATATATATATATATCCATGCTCTCTAATCATATATTGATATCCCACAGCATACGATGATGGTAATAGCAAGCCACTTCGCCGCTGGAGGGTAGTGTTGTATATATACAGCACATGCTTGGGCACTATATGACCCACGTTGATGACGTGGATTCGGGCTGCATCCTAATAACTGCAATGCACCTTCGGTGCAATGGGCTGCAACCCGAGAACTGCTATCCAGCTTCATAGAAAGCTTCCACGTCATCACATAGAGGTCGGACCTCTGTTGTATTTAAACGGCGCTTGACAACCGCCTAGCAATACACTTCCTTGAGGGGGGAAGATGATAAGCTAGAAATACAACTAAAAACCAAATAAATAATAAATAATAAAGACAAATAATAAAATAAAACAATTAAGTTGCATCATCGTTTTTGCTTTGGTAAGCCTGACTATATACAGTCAAACCATGCAGAACTCCATGAAGTTGACACATATAAGTATCAAACATTTCTAAGGTCATCAGCCATGACATACATATGAGCTTGATTTTGAAGACCTAGACATTGTATACCTTTGGTCTAGCGTGTATCCAGACTAGAATTGTATATTGACACGGTGCAAGCACTATAACCTTTGCCACCGATGATCATTGAAAAAGGGCAACCATTCTTGATATTTCATACATATCATCTGATTGTATCATTAAAGGTGTCAAGAGTACTCAATGCAATATGCAGGCTACAGCCTGAGTACAACACCTAAAAAGGTCAAAGCCACTGAGCTGACCAATGCAGCATAAATGCTAGCTGCCTTGAAGGCTATACAATAAGCCTATTGCCCTTATGTCTTGATATGTATCCGTGTATTGGCATCTCTTTGAGGTAATTATGCCTACTGAATGAGCCATACCAACCATCTTGTCTTCATTGATCATTACATATCTGATCATATCGCCATTGAGCAATGCCTATTCTGTGAGATTATATATCACGAGGCATTTCATTAGTGCACATTAAACAATTGTAGTGCAACAAAGATCATCAGCTCTTCATCATACCAAAAGGTTGAGTTGTTGTCAATTGATTTTTCAGACACCATTTCTCAGAGGTCTATTCATCATGAAAGACAGAGTCTGTGCAATCATGGCTATTCAGCCTCCGACATAGCTGACATAGCTATTTAACTTATGACCCAACCGTTGTTAAGCAGCCTCCACGCTATATAGATGAAAAATGGCAAGCAATCTCTTCGGTCATTCTTGGGCATAGAGCAATCAAGCACAGCCAATCCAGGATGTTTATCCCAAAATTCTCCAAGAGTTACTCATATTTTCCATGTGTCATTTGAAAACAGCTAATATACCGCCCTATGATGGGAGTCATCTCCTTCAGCGAGGGGAAGTGGTTATGCTGTAAAGTTAACCAATCTGATCATCATAAAAGTGACAGATTTGAAAAAATCGATTGAAACTTGTATTGAAAATGACTATTCCTTACAATAAGGTATTGCACCTAAGGGAATAAGGGTTTCATCGTCTGAAATATGAAAAGACTTTTACATTGACTCTAGTTCCTGAATCCAGAATCGCATAGAAAAAAATGTTCTATCCTGTGCATATAGAAAGCACATTAGATTCAGATTCTGAGCATACAAACCATCCACATATAGATTGACACCATATTTGTAATTTCATAACATTTTGGCACATAAGACAAGCATGCTTCATTGAGGAATAAAGACTCTTGGAAAGCTCATTCGGGAATGTTTAGAAATTTATTGCCTCGTCCATTAGGCCACGAAGTCTTCGGAAAAGCCATGGCGGAACTCGAACCCGCAATCTGCAGCTGGTTTCCAAGCGCAGTTCATCCTCATTCTGGAAAGTGACAGAAATTTTATAGTCATCAACAAGTCACAATTCTATCGGATTGAAATGACACATTCATCATTCATACTTCCTTACCATGACAAGTCTCTGAATAGTGTGAGCCCAAAAATAAAATGGGCACCATTGAGATAAGTGATCATGTACTGAAGAAGATACACATATCACTAGACAATGCCATGTTCTATTCATAATGAAATGACATGTCAGCCATCCATCAACTACGAAAATACAACTCGTAGTAAGTTGTTGTCATTACGGACACTTCTTGATTGACTCTCCATTAGCTTCGATACCAAAGTTAACTTCGGTACTGATTTCTTTGTTCATCATGACAATCATTATCCAGAACCATTGTATAAGTTGGGTACACTATAGTGACCCTGAACTGACAAAGTATGTGGGCTGCAACCCAACGACTGCATTTGACATCATCTGGCATTTGCCACATTCAAAAATTATATTGCCAATATGACGTAGAGAGAATCAATGTTCAGATTGACATTGTTACCTCTAAAGCATTCGATGCGTAATCTTAGTCTGATTCTCTATCAAACCATTTTTCACATAACATAATGATTGAATAACATCCTCCATCACCATCTGATTGGTTTGATACATCTCTTTTACGAGGGGGAGGAAGAGTATAGATTCATTCATTTTTCATACAGCTACCACAAATTGATTTACATCATTGTGATTTTGCTTGGAAAATTAAAAATCTTATCAAAAGTTCCAGCATCTGTGTATAGCAGCCATGAAGTTAATGACACGGTACATCATGCCGATTGAAACATCAAATGAAATCTTATTTGACTTATTGACACATAAAGTTCATTATGAAGAAATCATCGATGCATTTTTCTCCGGCTCTATCATATTATATGAAGGGCACTGACATAGGAGAACGATGGTTTTTCAAATATAAATAAGCTATATTGTAAGCTTACGACCATCACTTTGACGTCAACAGCCTGAGATGCTGATTGTCGAAATTCAAGAGTTGAAGGATTCGTTGAATCAACCTTGATACATGTGTTTTGATTCATAAATTGTTGATCCATGGTTTCTCCCCAAATCTAGAAAAGCTGGCACACAAGTTGTTGCCAATGTATTTCGGAAAGCATCTGAGCAAAGGATTGCCAGTTGTGCCATCAGGCATCGAATTCCATGAACAGCAAAGCCGAGTGAGTAAATCCGCCACTCTAGCTATTTGCCCGTCATTCCTTCCAGGTTCATGACAAGAGACAATTCTTCAAAGTCGTACACCAATGCATAAGTCACATGCATGGTTACACAGTTTGTATCCTAATGCCATTCCATCAAGGTTAAGCATCTTGACAGTAACTCTGGCCAACCAAAAGCCTTCCTGTCTTCGGATATCTTGAGCATTCTCATTTCCAGCTCCATTATGGATTTCTAGGAAGCATCATGACTGTGCCTCGCCAGGACGCTAATCCTCAAAGCCGCACACTTGAGGCGAGCCTTATGAGACAGTGACCTTTGGCTTGTGGGGCGTCAACCCCTTATCAAATCCTGAACACTTGTTAACACCTGGATAAATTTATCATGATGCAACTTAAGTGGGATTATAAGTTCCACATAATCATATTGTCTACGTATGCTGAAGGCATAACTGCTGCATATGGTTACAATAGGTCGCAGCTTCTATAACATTGTGGCTTCTGAGTCAAAAGCTGATAGCCGATGACTTTTGCCAATAATTGCCGACCAAATAATAATCAGGCCGTGGAAACATGTACCCAAGAGGTTTTCGTCCATCGGTCACATATATATATCAGGGCTGCATCCCAAGAACTGCAGGGCTGCATCCCAAGAACTGCAGGGCTGCATCCCAAAGACTGCGATGCACCTTCGGTGCAATGGGCTGCAACCCGAGAACTGCAGGGTTATATCCCTAACATTTTTTACCCTGCATCAAATTGATATGACAGGAGCAGGAATTGATCCTTCCTTGCTAAGGTGTAGTGAGCCTTGTATAAATCATACCCTTACACAGATACGCATATGCGGGTACCAATATCTGTGAAAAACTGCTATGCTACCTTTGCCAGCCGTGGTTTGTCATCGGACTCTTGGCCAATCATCCGCAGCTACCGGAGATTGAGGTAGATGGAGTTGTGATCCTGAGTTGTGCTTGACAAACATAACTAAACAAATTTCACATTAGTACGTGGCGAATCCATTCTCACTCATCGCGATAGATGTTCGTCAAAGCGCGCGTACCGGACCGAAAAAGGGAGTTTGGCAGGCGGGTGAGGATTTAAAGTGGACTTATAAAGACCCTCCGATATCTCGTAAGCAGGGCCTCCTCCGCTGCATTAAAAAGAAGCCATTTCGAAATATTCGGAAGGGGCTCTCCATAGTATTCCTGTGAACTTCGGGGGAGTAAGCTCTCTGAAGGGAGGAAGAGGTGGATGCATTATCGCCGAGAATCGTTCGTTAAATCGTCGATCATCGAAGGTGTCGACGGCAAGCGCAAATATCTATCCGTAACGTAAACCTCGGAAGATACCTTGAAACGTCACTCTGAAATACGATACGCAATTCATGGGGGCTACATCCTAAGAACTGTAGGGCTAAATGCCTAAGGTGAGGGACTAAAGTGGACTCAGTTCCCCCCAATAACCTAAAAACACCATGAGGGACGCCTCAAATCGGTGTAAGAAGACTGGTACCAGCAAGAAGCGACAACAACAAAGACATCATAGACATATACAAAGGTATGCCCGTTGTGAGGTCACAACTCTTTTAAGAGGGGAGATCTGTCAGGGTCATGACCGATGACATATGTGTCATACATGTCATACGTGTCATACCTGTCAGACATGTCATACCATGTCATGTCATGTCGTGTCATATATTATTATGACAGTCGTCAGTACGGTCGACCATGACTGTACATGTCGAGTCGTGTCATATATTATTATGACAGTCGTCAGTACGGTCGACGATGACTGTACATGTCGCCAGATGATAATGTCACATCATCTGTCATCCCTGTCATCGAGAGTTCGTACGTCGAACTCGAAGATGGCAAAGCAAAGATACATCTTGAATACAAACAAGAACCATCTTGGCTTTTAAGCATGTGCGGAACACGCATGCACAGTATGAACGAACTAGTCGTTATTACAATACTGGTCGTTCAACCTACGTCTCGGGTTCACAACCCAATGGCGGTACCATCTAAGATGATGGGAGACGTATGGTACAAAGTGAGGAAGCGTTGTGCTTCAGCAGATCTTCTTACAGAGACTGCACTCACAACCCGCTATTACGTACACTCGCATTGCTGTCCAACTTTGCAGTGTTATTTGTATATTGATAATATATTCACGGCGCCTGTTTATCCCGCCGTATCACATTCCGGCGGATATAAAGTTCTACTGGAATAATATCGAGAGCGCTGTGTTGCTGAAAATCGGTTCGACGACAACATCGACTGCTAAAACCCTAAAGGATCTTCCAGGTGCGTATCTCGGTTTCATATTCCATTTGTGCACCATAGCTATGTAATTACTAATCGTTTACATCGCACACAGGTGTGACTTATCGAATATTGTCAAACGTTCCTGAGGGCCAGCAAGTCGACGATGATGACGGCTACTTCTACACTCACAAGATTCCGCAAGTGGTTTTCAAGAACGACCTTCTGCTGGATCCCGCATCACCTGATTCCTTCACGACTCTTCCCAGGCTTCCATTTACCGGTTTCATTATGGATTGCGAGTATGCTCTGGACTCGAACAAGAGATGGATCCCGAAACCTCTCTTAGCAGGAGAGTTCAAGCAATTCCTACAAAACTTCAACACTTTGACCACGTGTGATGATTGGGTAGGGGGATGTTTCTGTGGCTTCCAACAACACCACGAGTTCTTCGAAGCCGCCAAGCAGTTTTGCCACGTGGGAACGCCGAAAAGATGTTTTGGGTGAAACCTTTGAGCAGATCGAACATGATGGCCTTGGAATCTGGCGTGGTCTAGGACGTGGTAGAGTGGGCGCCACGCAAAAGTTGGTGGATAATAAGCGAACCGCATGGGGCCCAAAAGATGTATGCTAAGCGGGCGCTCTACCATCTGAGCTACTTCCCCTTTCAGATGGAGAAGGGGGGCATCGATCCCCCTACCTCCCGCACGTTACTTCCGACACCGGGACTTGAACGCGGGTCTCTCGGGTGAGAGCCGAGTATCCTAACCAACTAGACTATATCGGAATTTGATGGTAATATCCACTCAAGTTGGATATTTGATCCGTTCTTTTATTGCGTGTCTTCACTGATCCAAAATGCCCTTTCGGTACCCGGAAACTTCACTGTCTAATAAGTGTATACACCAAACCGCCGATTATTCCGGATCCTAGCACCGAATGTCGAGGATACTGTACCTCTTCTTGAGACCTTGTTCCATTTTTCAACAAGGTTGGCAAGTCGTTCTAATTCCGATATGAATTCCGCCGATCTGAATGGTATGAACACTGAACGTAATTATCTGGATTGTCTGAAATGTGTCTGAATATTGCGTGTGTTCATATAAGAAGTTATGTCCGCCTCTACTACACGACGAATCGAGAGCACGCGAGGATACCCCGGCATACTAGGATGCCGGCATGATGGCCCATCATAGATGATCCGGCGTTTCGGACTTACCGCGGTCTCTAATCAGTAATCGCCATTTGCTTGAAATGACACGGTGACCACCAAAATTGTCACCGGTCACCATCCTGTAGTATTCTAAGTGACCATCACCCGTAGGCCGAAACCTAAAACCTCGATCAGTATGTATCGGGGTATCCGTTCACGATTATCAAGAGAGTTTGCTGGAATATGCCGGCAACCCAGACCGGGAGTCCCGGTGCAGGCCCTGACTATTCCCTAGTCTGCTCTAGACCGTGTGTCACCGATGACAGTGTCTCTTGCAGTTCGGTTCGGGTTTAGGTTTTAGTTCATGTAACCAAGGCATGGTATCGAAGCTTTTCGACCGTATCGATGGTTTCGTCGATAAGTTTCGAATTGATATCAATCGATATATATATATATATATATATGAATAAGTGCCTGTGCACTCGTAGCGTGAGTGTGAGATACATTAGGGTAAATTAGTGTGCATCCCCAATATCCAAATTGCACCCTAAAATATCCGAAACGATAAAACCGAAATCGGAAAAGTAATTAAAGTTACTGTGGAACACATTAGGATAAATTAGAGTACATTTGAGTGGTACAATTAGGATGCACATACACACATATTTAACTGTTCAAAATAAAAAAATACACTGTAGAGTCACCTTATTGTACTCAATCTTCGCAAAAGGGACTCGCGGGTACACCTCGCGCTTGACTGCTTCCTCAATTGGCACAAGCTTACCAATTGTATAAACTAGTTGGTAGGTCTCATTCAAGGATAGCGTGGGCAAATGTTGCATCTCGTGATGTTCGATGAGTTCGTCCAAGTCAGCCGCCAGGAAGGAGTCCTCGTTGTGAAAGACGTGCATATCCAAAACCAGTTGGCACTTAGTGCGCGCCTCACATTCACACTCCTTCACGTCCGCGTCCACGACCTCCTTCACGTCCGCGTCCACGACAGGGCACTCACAGTCCGCAGCCAAGCAGTTACACTTCCCACACTTGGGATGGGCTCCACAACGACATTCAACAGGCGTACATGGGCTAGTGTACGTGTTGACAGCGATGATAGGTGCACGCCAGAAGGGTAAATTGTCGTCGATCGTTGGGCTGAAATCCACCACCATCTTGCAGACTTTTACTGGAACAGAAAAACCAGAATCGGAATCCTGCCCAGCCCACTCTCTGTCAGGGTTATGACCGATGACATATGTGTCATACATATCATACCTGTCATACATGTCATACATGCCATACCATGTCATGTCATGTCATGTCGTGTCATGTCATATGTTATAATGACATACAGTCGTCAGTACGGTCGACTGTGACATGTACAGTCATACCATCTGTCATCCACTCACCATGAGTGACATTTGTCATCGAGAGGCTGATCACAGCATCTCGATGATGAAGCAAGACAGTTCTTGAAGAACAAACTGTTCTGAAGGGACTCGTCTTCGCTTCTAGCATGAATTGAACACCATGCGGGTATCACATGGCTTATTCGATCAGCCGATACTGTTGTTCACCCAATGCCTTCGGGTTCACAACCCAATTGTGGTAACGCCTGAGAGGCGTGGGGACATCGGCGTAAATGAGAGAGCATTGAGCTCGAGCAGCACTTCTGGAGAAGAGACTGCACTCATACCCACAATACTCTGCGCGTGCTATTGTCGTTCAATAATAGCCGTGCCATACATATCGCTTGCATAGCGAGCCTTATCAGTGGTATTCTACTCGTCCACGCGACGAACGAGGACACATAAGTGTGCAGTGCAGCAATAGAGATATATTGTATATTGTGTGTGCAACAGGTTCGCGGATCGCGCATACATACGGGCGACAGTGATCGCACATATACGACATATATCGAATAATAACAACCGCTGCAGAATCAACAGCGAACGGAGTGCGCGAGGAATTACCGTCGCGAACGCATTCGCTCGCATAAACACCGTCAGAGGATAACAGCGACAAGGTGTGATTACCGCATACAGATCGCACACATATACTGTTATCATTCGCAGGGTTGTACGATATGCGACATACTGACGCGCGAATGATCAAAACGTCATCAGTTTGTATGATCCGTACGCGCGATGGCATTCGTACCATATGCCACACATACCGGCGACAGAGATGTTCACCATTCGCAGCGCATACATCAGCGACAGTGATAATTCGCTATCCGCACTAATTGTTCAGTGTAGCGCACGCATCAAAATTTCGTTATTGCAAATGGTTTGCAAAAATCGCTCGTCTACGCGCATACGATGATTTAGCTTGTCAGGATATACGCACACCTGCTATGATTCATCATGCTCAGACGACGCGCGATGAGGGTGCATAATTCATATATGCAGCACGTTATTCAATATCTGTGATGCTCGCACATAGCATACAGAGATGATGTTTATTTAGTTACTGGCAATTGTACATACAAAGTTTGCAGTCGGACACATAATATGACATCAGATGAATATGGATGCTGTGCAATCATATGTGTGTGTACCATATGCTGTGTGTGTAGCACATATCACACACACACACACAAATATGCAGCATACACTATCCATTCAGTATATACCAAGTGTATGCAGCAATACCATGCATCACTATATCATGCAGCAATACCATGCATCACTATACCATGCAGCAATACCGTGCAGCATGATTCCACCATGTTATACATTGACATATGCACACATGTATACAGCCAACTTGATCACGATAACAGTTGGCATGCATAGTCATATATAACAGTGCATCAGATGTTGCATTAAATATCACATAGCATACCTGCTGTGCAAGTCTAAACTATAAACGAACCCACTTGGTATAAGGTGCCGATCATGATCTTAAGACAGTAATTAGCTCAGTATTCCTGACGTAGGATTTGGGATGGGATACTGTTCTACTGTTGATCAATGAAAGGAATACTCACCAGAGCCATGTGTGAAATATACCAAGCAACTCGTCATTCACAACGAGATATGCAGAATTACATACACTAACCAAGTTGATATATATCATGTTAGCTACATGCTGTTAGTGGTATACAGATCATCTTATGTGATAAATCAATTTGGTATAGTGTACTAAATCAGCCAGTACCTATACATAAGTATAGTGTACTAAATCAGAAAGTACCTATACAATACCTTAGTCATTGACATCATTATGTATGTTGACATTACACAGACTCGCTAAGTGTACATGATCAAGTATTATATCAACATATGATACAAATCATAGATACCATCCAACAAACACATGTGCGTGTTGGATGTCAAGCGATGGCGATACATATGGGACAGGATCAAACAACCTGCTGAAGGGCTCGATGGAGATATCTCCAGACCCGAAGGCAGTATACAGTGCTCAAATAACAGTTGGTCAATGTTGAGCACTGTCCATGCATGCATCCCACACAATCGCTGGAGCAACTACATTATCTACTTATGCATTATGACATTGAATCAGAAACCTGATCACAATTCAGTGCATACTTTGTACAGTAAATCAGTAATTCAACATGATATCTGACAAAGTAGATAGTAGAAATACTATTAGCATTTGCTCCAACTACTTAGTATCTGGGTGGCAACACCACCCAGAGAACTATCATAGATCCAAAGATATAAAGCAGATCTCCGGCAGACTCACTCGTGAGACTTTGCAATGCGATCAACTGCCAAAGACAGGCGACAGAGCCAAGGAGTAATCTCGCCTGAAAAGGTCATCTACCGAGTTGATAGTCCTAAGTAAGTTAAATATATATCTGACAGACATCAGCCAGTGACTATAAGGCATTGTTGATAAAACACACATTATCACCACTTTTTGCATGGTCGTGGGTTTCAATCAGCAAAACCCCACATGTTGACCATCACATATCTTCACGAAAATGCCATGAAAAATATCATGTGTAAAGGTGAAATATGTTACATGAGTTCTGTAAGATGCACATAACACACACACTGCTATATATATACTGTAGTATATATATATATATATGGCCAGAAAAGGTAAAAATGGGTAAAATCCCATTGCGGGAGATTTCAAAATTGAAATTTGGACTCCATTTTTTCACGGAATATCATTTCATACCTATTAAGGTACCTGAAAAACATTATGTGCACATTCATATCTCATGTAACACCCTAAAAATCTTGTGTGTAACACCTAGGGGTGTACATAGTGGCTGTAACTAAATGCGTGAAAAACTCACACGCATGATTTCAAAATGAAAATTTGGGTTCCATTTTTTTCGCTGATCTAATTATTCAGCTATTGATAAATATGCCCAAAATATTACAGCACTTGTAACACCCTGTAACACCCTGAAAATCACATGTGTGTGTTAGGGGTGTAACATACCTCCTAAATACCACGTGATATACAGTGACATATTAAATGCAGTTTTGCTTCAATTCCTTAAAAAAAATGTTCATACTGCTTTAATTTAATACAATTAAGTGTTACTGATACCATGTAACACCCTAATGTCACTGTAGGTGATAAGGGTCACTGTAACCCTATACACCCTAAAATGCCGCTATATAATAGCAAAACACTCTGTGTTTGGCATTTATGTCATGCTGAAATCAGCACAGTTATGACAATATATCGGGCAACAACCCAAGAACTGTAGGGCAACAACCCAAGAACTGTAGGGCAGCAACCCTAGAACTGTATGAGCTGTATAAGTTCCTTAAAGGACAGCATGCTACATATATGAGGTATTAAGGCACTTGACAACTGCCTGTGGAGTTCACACTTCCTTGAGGGGGGAAGAAGGTGGAACCATATATATATATATTACACCTCATTACATAATGTACAGACATAAATATATGCAAACATAGATATATATATATATCACACACACATATCCATTTTATATTCCGATCTGGTGATTTATGATGGATTGCTTTTGATAAAACCACTGCATCCACAAGTAACGTTGAAATCTGTACAACGTTAAACCCACCGTCACTAACAAAGTGTAAACTCGGATGGGAAACTACATCCCAATGACTATAAGTTGACTATTGCTCAGCATTTACATCCTCGAGTAAGTGCGGAATGCTGAACTATATATATAACATATAACCTGATACCATGCTTAATTGCATATCCTGGATCAGAAGATGATAGTTATATAATGTATATATATATCCCACCTGATACACTTTGGCACTATAGCCATACATAAGAGTGGGAAGGACAGGTGCATCGCTGTAGGACTGGTTGATATAGTCCCAGTACTGAAGGCAGAATGTGGCACCCGAATAACAGCTGATAACTGTTGGGTGAACACCATGCAAAACCTTCCAGGCGTAACTCCTTCGTCCTAGGATGCAAGTGAATTGTTCATAATATGTTGACATCACATAAAAGCATTCTGAGGAAACCCCTATATATCCATGTGAGTTGTCATTACTACAAATGACATGGGTTTCAAATCGTCGAAATGAGTATAACTCCGATGAATTCATTAGTACAGAACAGCTGCTGAGATTATTCCTCCGGCTGGATTGCAATCATTCACAATCCCTGTACATACCGGTGACAAAATATTGCACTGGACTGATCACCACATTTGGTATAATCTGTGGTATATAAATCATCAGAAAAAACGTTGCAATCAGTACAATGCGGTCTAAACTCACAAAGATGAGTAATAGATTTCCTCAGATGTAATTAATTGAGGCACGATGTGACCTACGCTAAAATCGCGTATGCTCGGGCACTGTATTGTGACCTGCGCTAAGATCGCGTATGCATGGACACAATATGACTCGTGCCGATGACGTGGACATATTTCATACAACCCCCGGTACGAGCGGACAAGGTTGACTGCCACGACATCACATCTGAAATCAATAAATCACTCAGAGAGAAGGTGTTGACATAAGTATAACACCATTATACATATAGTCACGAGGAGTTTAAAGAAGACACAGTCCCTCCGATATTGACAAACATGGTACGCATATTACCATGCTCTCTGATCATATATTTGATATCCCACAGCATACGATGATGGTAATAATAGCAAACCACTTCGCCGCTGGAGGGTATAGTGTTGTATTTTATACAGCACATGCATGGGCACTATATGACCCACGCTGATGACGTGAATTTGGGCTGCATCCCAAAAAAACTGCGATGCACCTTCAATGCAATGGGCTGCATCCCAAGAACTGCTGTCCAGCTTCATAGTAAGCTTCCACGTCATCACATAGAGGTCGGACCTCTGTTGTATTTAAACGGCGCTTGACAACCGCCTAGCAATACACTTCCTTGAGGGGGGAAGATGATAAGCTAAAAATACAACTGAAACCCAAATAAATAATAAAGACAAATAATGAAACAAGTAAGTTGCATCATCGTTTTTGCTTTGGTAATCGTGACTATATACAGTCAAACCATGCAGAAGTCCATGAAGTTGACACACATATGTATCGAACATTTCTTAGGTCATCAACCATGACATACATATGAGCTTGATTTTGAAAACCTAGACATTTGTATACATCTGGTCTAGCATGTATCCAGACTAGAATTGTATATTGACTCGGTGCAAGCACTATAGCCTCTGCCACCGATGATCATTGAAAAAGGGCAACCATTCTTGATATTTCGTACATATCATCTGATGGATCATTAAAGGTGTCAAGATTACTCAATGCAATATGCAGGCTACGGCCTGAGTACAACACCTAGATAGGTCAAAGCCACCGAGCTGACCAATGCAGCATAAATGCTAGCTGCCTTTGAAGGCTACATAATAAATCTATTGCCCTTATGTCTTGAAATGTATCCGTGTATTGGCATCTCTTTGAGGTAGTCATGCCTGCTGAATAAGCCATACTGGTCATCTTGTCTTCATTGATCATTACATATCTGATCATACCGCCATTGCACAAAGAGATTATTATATCACGAGGCATTTCAGTGGTGCACATCAAAAAAATACAGTGCAACAGAGATCAACAGCTCTTCATCAGACCTTTTAACCCCTATGGAGCGGATGGAACCTTTTGCGAAAAACATATATTTTACAAATGCATTGTGTTCGTGGTGTATGGTATCATGTTAGGTGCACGAGATTCGACATATGTTCCACCACCCATAGACGGTCATGTTGAGCTATTGCATGCATGCGCACATGGTATATACAACGACATATCGACAATATACAAGAAAAAACACGCCGTTCCAGGAACCAAATTTGTGAAAATCGAGTTCTCGCAACCGCATTATCGAGTAATAAGTCATCCCACGACCATAAAACAATCTCCTTTATTCATGTTTTGGAATAGGTAATGATCTTTTTGGTCAAACGCGTATATCGAAATATTCAAGCAAGTATGCGAGAAAAAAAAACACCAAAATCAAGAAAAAAAAACGTTAGTTTTACAATGTTTTCCATACTTAAGGCGTAAATGGAGTGTTTTTAGCAATAAATGAATATCGGGAACGTATATATGGCCCGTATGAAGAGCATGGTGATGTGATATGATACAAACCACTGAACCGGCATACCCATGTCGATGTATGCCACCAACACCGCGATTTCTCACACTTTAGGATAGATTTTACACATATCACATCCCATGACTCGAGCAACTTTGGGGATTCGCTCAGAACGAAATGCCCCGTGCGTAAGGTACATATAATAGGTATATGTGCAAAATCTATTCTTGAGCATTAATGATACCTATCGCGGTGGGCGTGCGAAGCTTGGATGTGCGATTGCACCGAGTGTTGTCAGTTCGAGCTGTGAATGTACTACGATCTGAGCGGTAAAAGTGTTCGTATACGGTACAAACCGCTCCATAGGGGTTAAAGTTGAGTTGTTGTCAGATGTATTGATTTATCGGACACCACATCTCAGAAGTCTATCCATCATGGAAGACAGAGTCCGTGCAATCATGGCTATTCAGCCTCCAACATAGCTAACATAGCTATCCAGCCTATGACCCAACCGTTGGTAAGCAGTCTCTACGCCGTATGGCTAAAGATGGCAAGTAAATCTCTTCGGTCATTCTTGGGCATAGTCGGCCAATTCAGGATATTTATCCCGAAATTCTCCAAGATTGTCGAGCCACTCGTGTTTTCCATGTGTCATATGAAAACAGCCAACATACCACCCTATGACAGGAGCCATCTCCTTCAGCAAGGGGAAGTGGTTATGCTGTAAAATTGACCAGTCGGATCATCATAAAGGTGACAGATCTGAGAAAATCGATTGAAATTTGTATTGAAAATGACTATTCCTTAAGATAAGGTATTGCACCTAAGGAAATAAAGGTTTCATCCTTTGAAATAGGAAAGGAGTTTTTCATTGACTCTATCTAGTTCCTGAATCCAGAATCACATAGAAAATATATTCTTTCCTGTGCATATAGAAAGTACATTAGATTCAGATTCTGTTCTGAGCATACAAGTGGACTTGAATGCACTCGAGTTTATACTGAGCTGCAATTGTCCAAAATTTTATTCTGACATCACTGCTTATTTGTGGAATAGCATACAATGGTATAAACCATCCACATATAGATTGACATCATTCTTGTGGCACATAAGACACACATGCTTCATTGAGGAATTATAACTCTTCGAAAGCTCATTCTGGAATGTTTAGAAATTTGTCGCCTTGTCCATTAGACTACGAAGTCTTGGGAAAAGCCATGGCGGGACTACTCGAACCCGCAATCTGCAGATGGTTTCCAAGCGCAGTTCATTCTCATTTTGGAGATGACACATTCATCATTCATACTTCTTTACCATGACAAGTCTCTGAATAGTGTATGCCCAAAAATAAAATGGGTACCATTGAGATAAGTGATCATGTACTGAATAAAGATTCATATATACACATATCACTAGGCGATGCCATGTTCTAGTCACAATGAAATAACATACCAGCCACTCATCAAGTACGGAAATACAGCTCGTAGTAAATTGTTGTCATTACAGACACTTCTTGATTGACTCTCCATTAGCTTCGATACCAAAGTTAACTTCGGTACCATCACTGATTTCGTTATTCATTATGACAATCATTATCCAGAAACATTGTCTAGAGTTAGGCACTCTATTGTGATCCTGAACCAACAATGTATGTGGGCTGCAACCCAAAAACTGCATATTGAATCATAATGAATTGACATTGGCATTTGGCATCATCTGGCATTCTCCACATTCAAAAGCGTCAGGCATGTTGCCGGTATGACGTAGAGAGAATCGGTGTTCATATTGACATTGTTACCTCGATGAGTAATCTCAGTCTGATTTTCTATCAAATCATTTTTCACATAACATAATAATTGAATGGCCTTCTCCATCACCATCTGAAACACCTCTTTTTAAAGGGGGAGGAAGGAGTATAGATTCATTCATTCTTCATACAGCTGCCACAAATTGATTTACATCATTTTGATTTTACATCATTGTGATTTTGCTTGGAAGATTAAAAAACTTATGAAAAGTTCCAGCATCTGTGTATAGCAGTCATAAAGTTTGATGACACGGTATGTTCGGTTGTGAGGACTGAACCAGTCTCACAAGGGTGCAAGTAACACTTACAGGGAATATGGTACTGGGACCATAGGGTGATATCGGAAGACTTTGTATACTGTCGGATATTTCGTATAACTTAGGTGAACTTTCACTGTTTGAAGTTACAAGACACCAGAGGTCAGTGCCAATGTGTAACTAATTCAAAAACTGACATGAGAGCTTGTTCAGCTCTTTAAGTAGTAACATGTCGACTCGAATTCCCTCAGATCTCATCCGAATTCGACAGTCACAGTGCTCAGTCACTTCATGTTCACATATCCTATGACCTGTCTTGCCATTTAGCCCTTGGGCTGCAGCTGCCAGTCATACAATGATCTCTGCTCTGAATTGCTGAATAGTCATAGATCTGATGATGTGGCAAGAACTGGGGCTCTCCTGGTTTCCCTCCAGTTCTGTGTGGCTGTTTGAATATAAAATGGTTCCCCCCATTTCTGGAATGGTTTCCCACCAATTCTCTCAACCTGATCTGCTGTGGTTGCAGATGTTCAAAAAGTCACAAGCTGTCAGTCACCCTCGTCATACCTCGCGGTCATACTGGTGACTGTCATCGGTGCTGTCACTCGTCATTCTGACACGTCTGTCTCTCGTCTGACTCGCGATACACCCTAGTACAACTCTCCCCCCCTTTTCGGCGCGCCTACGTCCTCGCTAGGCTGTCCCGCATGCCCTTATGTACATAGTCAGGGGGGTTAGCATGCACTTTGCGACAAGATCGGGCTGCTAAGCCCTCGGTTCTTGGGTCCGTGCCCCCCAGTCCTCGGGTCCGGGTCCCCCTTACGGTTCTTGGGTCCGTGCCCCCCAGTCCTTGGGTCTGGGTCCCCTTCCGCAATCCGGGTTCGCCAAGGCGCTTCACCGTGTCACGCCGCCAACGCTCATCAGTTTGGCAACCTCGGCACTTCCCAGATCACGGGTCTTCCGCGGCCATTGCGCCCCGTGGCTGACCAGCCTCGGTATCTTGAAACTCGCACGTGTCAGTCCTCGCTGTCAGCGTCGAAATGAGGTTCATTACCGCGAGCGCGCTCTCCTCCTTCATGCGCTCGTTCAGCTTCAGTTCGCAAAACAGGTGGTGCAGCAACGCGCGAGGTATTGCATATACCGCTTGGGCTGAACCCATACCGCGGGTGTTGGCCGAGGAGATGCCCCCCTGGGCCGTGTTCTCGTGCCTCCCTAGCATCGCTCGCGCAGGGCAGGGAGTCGTGTGGGTGCACAGCAACAAAGGTACTGAAGGTGCTGCATTTGTCCATATGTGAGTTGGCTTCATGTACGGTGTGCCATACTTACAATAGGTGGTCAACAGTGGCTCTGGCAGACCTTTCATTACGGCGCGCGTGTGCAATCCTCGCAGCGTGTCGCCAGCGGGGTTTTCTATGAAGAAATACGCAGGATCGTAAAACTCAATGATCTCCCTGGTACGCCGCACGCGCCTGTCCGCCAGCTTCAGATCTGGAGCCCCCAGTGTCTTCGCCTTGCTGTACTCCTTGCAGGGGGGGGCTGGCCCAGATGACGTCGAAATGATGCCGCGGGTAGAGCTTGTAGTTCCAGTGAAGGATGTCCTCCGTGCACGTGGCTTGCCACTTTGGTAGGATGTCCACTGTTACTACCTCGCAGTCCCTAAACTGACGTTGGAACTGCTGCTCCACTGAGCCGGTACCGCAGAACAACACCAAAATTCTGACTGGGTGCTGCACTCTCGAGAGGTGAGGCTGATAAGCTCGGCTTTGGCTACTGCTGTGGACTGTCGGGGTGGGAGGTCTCATAGCCATCAACTGTGCCCGCTGCTCCTCCTGACCCTTGTGAGTCTCCCTTCGCCTTTTCTCTGGAGCCTTCTTCAACCTTTCCTCCTCAGCTTCGAAGACTCGCAGTGGTTCCAGCCTGCCCCCTCGCCCTTCCAAGTCCTCTCGGGTTCGCCACTGGCTGTGACTATGCGGCAGCCCTTTCCATTTGGTTAGCCACTCCTGCACTGTCCCGCCAGCCTTCCCACCTAGCTTCCTGAAGCGAGTGCTGATGATGCGTTCCACCTCACGCTCCCTCTGACCCTCTACCAAGACCGGTGGCGGTGCCATTTCCTCCTGCCTGCTCACGAAGTGCTTAGCTCCCGACTGAACTGGGGTGAGCCGATCCGCTGTGAACACGTCGTGCACCTTCCAATGCACGGGTAGCTCTAACCTGTATGCTGATGGAGCTCCACGGTCCTGCTCTGGCAGCTCTTGCTGCCTGTCGCTGTACAGACATTCTACTATACGTAAGGGGTCGTGCCTGAGCTTGCGCAGCTTCGGCTTCATCCCCCGATCTCCAGGCAGAGTCAGGTGCTGGCCATCCACCCATACTTGATCATTCACCTTAATGTGCTGCAGCTGGTGTCGTGCGTCAAACTGCTCCATCATGCGCTGCTGGGCCATCTGCAGGTTCACCCGCGCTGCCTGTAGTTGCCGCGCGAACTGCTTGGCCAGCTCGTGCGCAGTCCCTCTCTTATCCGCCGCTACTCGCCCACCTTTTCTTCGTCTTGACCCACCTTCTAAGGCTGCGTCCATGAAGAAGTCCAGCTGTGTTGCGGGAGCGTGTCCGTACACCAACTCAAAGGGAGAGAATCCAGTCGCTGCTGACGTGGAGTCATTGATCGCGTACTCCACAGGTGTCACCCAGAGGTCCCAGTCCTCCTGGTTCTCAGCAACGTAGCAGCGCAGCATACGCTCCACGGTGTGGTTGCTGCGTTCCGCTTGCCCATCGCTCTGAGGGTGATAGGGAGTGGTGCTAGCTACCTTGACGCCCATCAGTCGCATGAACTCCTGAGTCATGGCGTCGCGAAAGCGGGGGTCTCGGTCGCACACTATCTTCATTGGAGCTCCGTGCAATCGCCATACTGCGTCCATGAACAATCTTACCACTACTTCTGCAGAGCTGTCGTTGTAGGTCATTGGCACCACATGTACCATTATTTTTGCTCAGCTTGCAGGTGAAGGTAGTGAAGGCGTTTACTCCTCGCTGAGTCATCGGAAGCCCGGTTACGAAATCGATGCTGACAACCTCCCAGAGCCTGCTTGGCACTCGATGCGGTTGCAACATTCCCATGGGATACCCTTGTCGCGGCTGGGTCTGCTGGCACGTCACGCACGTCTTTACCCATTCCGCTATATCTAGGTCCATTCGCGGCCACCAGAAACGTCTTGTCCCTGCCGGTGTGGCCTGCGGACGGTGCCTCGTGAGCTTCTCTCAACACTAGCTCCCGCAAGGGCGAGTCCGGCGCCAGTACCACCTGATAGCGCCCTTCAGCCACTCTCCAGATGATGTCGCTTACCAGCCGGAAATGCTCTGTGCGATGATGCTGGGTATTTAGCAGCTCCTGCTTCAGGGTCCTGAGTGGCTACTGCCCGACGCTCCAGTCCTACCACAAGGACCGAAGTAAAAGGGGGCTAGCCGCCACGATTTTTCGATGTAGTTGATGTTTGAGCGCTTAAAGATCATCCTTGGGTGCTCAAATATTTATTAAAAACATGTGCCGGGTGATATACTCGATATGGGTATGCACTTGTGAGGGCTGAAGAGGTGGGGGTAAAATTAATTCAAATTAAATAAAAAGGCCAGTCCTACCACAAGGACCGAAATGTTTCTCACGCTAGCTACCTCCACGAAGGTCCTGTGAAAATTCGGAGACCTATGTTGTCAAGTTCGCGAGCTGCTCTTTCTGCAGTGTCTTGTCAAAAAATGATCGGAGGTCATCTTCGCCCTCAAAATATCGGTTGAAGTTGCCTGGGTATACAAAATCCGAAAGTATCACCGTGGTGTGGTTGGAATTTAGTGATTTTTAACGCTACCCGTCCTTAATGTTGATAACGTAGCATGAAATTGCGACATTGTTTAGGCAAGCGGGCAAAGGGGTACTCAGTTTAGGTCCCAATGAGACTACAATCCGGAGGATGGGCACTAGGAGCATCAAGAGGATGGTTTAAAAAATTCCCGCGCGTCCGGTCCTTGTGATAGGACTGAACGAGATTCCAGTCCTTTCACAAGTACTGTCGGGCAGTAGCCATGAGATATTCGCTGCGTCTGTGCTCAGCTCTCAGCGCTCGCAAGAACACCCCTGGCTCCACTGTTCCCGACTTGTCTCTGACCTTTGCTGCTGCTCCGGAGAGCGTGACTGCTGGTTGCGCTGTGGGTCTCTCGCGTGGGGCCAGCTTGCTGGGTGGCTTCTGCGGCCTGGCTATCACTACTAGCACTGGCCATGGGACTGGCAGTTCCTGCAGAGCCGAGCGGTGACCCCTCTCCTCTCCAGGTGAGGTAAACAGTCTGTTGGGTTCACCATGCTCGTTCACCCTTGGAATGACCTCCACGATCTCCAGGCCAAACTCGCGTAGCAACGGTCGCCAACTCGCCTGAGGGAAGTCGGGCAATAAGAACAAGGCGGCTGTGTGACACGGGTCCTGCTTTGCCTCAGATGCATAGTGTCGCAGAATGTCCTCAATGCTCACGTTGGGGTCTGAGAAGGGGGGGTTGCACCAGACGATACGGCCCCTCCACTGCTCGAAAAAGAAAAAGAAAAAGAAAAAACCACGCCCGTCGGGCGTATGAGTAAATTAATTTCCCCGGCCCTACTCTGGGCCGGACCGCCACAAGTGGCGGCCTTATGGGACAATTTACACTGGGTGGTTCTCATCTCTTTCATCCTCTTGCTTTTCTTGTCTGAGTCTTCTGTATAGCTGGTAGGTGCTGTGTGCATAGTTTACTGTCAGGTCGTGTATCCTTTGTAGTGCCTGTGTGGCCTCTTTTCTGCTGAGTCCAAGTTGCTCGAGTATGTCTTGGTTGTGTTTGTACACCGTTCCCGTCCTGCCCACTGCGAAGACATGGAGTATGGCACGGAATCCGTGTCTACGTAGTAGCTGTAGCAGTGGTCCGTATTTCATGTATTTTTCTAAGAGCTTGGGTCCCCATTTTTCGTCGTCAGTGTGGGCCACCTCAATGAGGTGTAGGTTTTTGACTCTCGCTGGTGCTTCCTGTTGTGTGCATTCCCACCCGTCCTCTAGGTCTTCCAGGCCCTCTATCATGACTATGTCCACAAAGCTCGGTATGGTGTCGGGTACATCGTTCCTGCCTGGGTTGTCCTTTCCGTCGTGTCGGCATTGCCCTCTGGTGAGTATGTAATTTGGGAGTACTCTGGGCTTAACCCCTGGGTCCCTCTTTTTTCCGGTGTAGGCGAGGACTTTGCACCCCCCTTTTCTATGGTGGTCAAGTATGTGTTTGGTCAAGTATGTGTTTCTTGTATGTATTCTTGCCACTAACTGTGCCCGCAGGGAGGACAAATGAAGTAACAGACCGACGTGGAGATTCTGCCCAACGGCATTATGAGGATTTGGCCCACCCGCACCCGCCCAACCCGACAGACGAGATGAGACACGGCCCTAACGGTCTTCATTGTCGGCCGCAGGACACGGAAGCAGGCGAAGTGAAGATTGACGCACACCAGGTACGGAAACGTACGACACCCGGTTCAAAACTCACAGACCTCTCGCGACAACCGCACCTCAGCTCTCAAAACACCCTTCAACCCCAAACCAAAATGAGTGATATGGCAGCCTCCCCCACCCAAAGCGACCAAATCCGTCCAGAGGACGTACAAAACTTCGAGCAGTGGTACCAGGAGCAGCCTGCATCCATGCAGGTTGACTCAGTGGAACGTAACGAACCGACATCCCCATACTCGAGCGCCCAATCAGGCTCACCCGCCCTCTCAGTGGAAGTGTCAGAACTGAGCGGGCACATCACCACCGACGAAGAACACTCCTGCGAGGCGCAAACCTTTTTTCACAAGTTTGGCTCTCCCCTTCCCTACGAAAAACCTGACAAGGCACCGAAACGTGCCAAGGTTGTAACCTTTGAGCAAGCAGCGAAAAAATCAAAGACCCAGCACCACGGTGCTGAGGAGGTACCCTCGACGGGTGAACAAACAGAAATCGGGAGCGCCAGCACTGCTGAGCCCCGTACTGGTCGCCCCGACGGGGACCAGTTGGGAAAACCTCGAACCGAAAAGCATAAGAAAATCGGGAGCACTGGCGAGTCCAGGCCCCGTACTGGTCGCCCCGAAGGGGACCAGTTGGGACAACCTAAGTTGGGACAACCTGTTGGGACAACCAAAAAAAACGAAAAACAAAAAGAGCCAAACGAATCCGAGGGGGAACCCCTGAGGGAAGAAAACGCATCAAAAGTCCCACACACCAGAATCCAGGAGGCTCTCACGGAGCCTCTGGACATATTCGCGACGCCGGGGGTAGTGCAGCACCCACCGAAGGCGATCCCGTCAGCAAAAAAGTTCCTAAAACAAATCTCGGATATGCCGAGAAGGCAAAGCTCAGATATGCCATCTGAGGAGCTGCCAGCAATATACATCAAAGAGCTGGCCGCCGGATACTGCGTCGACAAACGACCAGTCATCACGGCAGAGGACCCGCCTGCCCTCATAAGCAAACTGGGAGTCCCCACAGAGGGCTCGGACGACAAGGAGGGAATCCATGTCCCTATGCACGTCCGGGCCCTCACGGGCTGTGAACTCAGCCCAGAACACACAACGCACACGGGGCTGCCATCCAAAGGCAGGCCCCAACTCAAAATAACGGACCTGGCAGAAACGGTGGAGTCTGCCATCCAGTACCTGCGGTACTTGGACGCTGCAATCAGGCTCAGCACCGAAGATCCCTATACCAGGGTCTTCAACCACGAACACACCCACATCTGGCTCGACGAGCGGGGACGAGTAGCGCAGATAGACCTGGCTTTCAAAACCAGGAAAATCGCGCTGCTCGTCCTACACAACCCAATATTCAGGCTGCCCATGCGCTGCAGGCCCCAGCAGCACCAAACTTTCTCTCCGGAGCAGCAGGCCATACCGTGTATATATGTATGGTCCCCCTGGAACCCCACTGTAGGGCCAGCAGCGGACCGTACCATACTGGTGTACGGGGAGGGTCTGGGAAAAGAAGTCATCCTCCGGGACGTGGCCTGCGCACTTGCAGGCCAGTTTATGTTTAAGGAGGAGGACCGTCACCCCCTCGGGCATCTCGTAGACAAGATCAAGAAAGGTGCAAAAAAAGAATCAGAAAAGGACTCGGGACTGAGGGAAGTTCTGCTGCTGGAAGCAGTCTCCCCCGAGGCAGCACAAGCCATCCTCCAGAACCCATATGACTTCGGGGTCCCCACCACCTCTGTATGGCTCCCATCGAAACAACAAACAGAGGAATCGAACAGGACCGGGGTGGTTGTCATCGACTACAAACAGGTACTGTTCACCTCACACCGCTCCAGTCTGGTGGAGGCCATCGCAGCTCACATACAAAAGCTGACGGCCTCCACCAACAAGCTTGAAACCCTCCAAGACATCTTCCGACTCCACGTAGGAACGGGGCAGTGGGCCCCGTCCACCTGGGGAAACCCGGCGACCCTCATCCAGTGGAAGAGGAACGGGAACAGAACGATCAACCACTACTGTGTCCTGACCCAGCCTGCATACGAAGCTCTGTACGAGGCTGGGCAGCAAGGGACACGGACCATCTCCGTACTGGCGGGGATAAACAAAGAAGGTAAGAAGCTCTACGCATCCGTTGAGCTAGAGGTGGGAAGGTGGAGCCAGAAGGGGCCCGGCACAGAAGCGGCGAAAATGAAAGGGGCCCCCCGCCAATCGCCTGGAAGGAAAGTAGGGGACGAGAAGCTGGGCGACCCCGGGCAGCAGGCTGCCGCCGCCATCCACCGAGTGGAGGCGGCGGCCAAGAGTGCAGTTAGGAGAACTGCAGGTAAGGCTGACCAGGGAACGATCCCCCCCGAGGTCACCAAGACTCTCATCGACCTCACACATCAGCTGAAACTCTTCAACGACGGGCTCCCCGCCAACATACAAAGACTTCGTGACCTCCAGATAGCAGAGGACGAAAAGACCTCCGAACGTCACCGTGAACTACTCATCGTCCTGGGCTCGGTGGTCGCCGGCCAGAAGGAGAGCTCGAAGGCCCTCATCGGGGAAACACGAAACACCACGGCCTCCATCAAGGCACTGGTAGACGCACTGACGAGCCAACAATCGGTGCACGACGGAGAGGGGCGCCAGACAGTACCCCCCCCCAGGAGAAGGGGGGGCCACCCCAGACTGAACTGGGGCCGATCGAAACGAGCCCGGCCACCAGGAGTCAAACGATCCCGAAACGAAAAAACGAACCTGCAAGCACAGCTGCTGGTGAGGGGAAGATCGAGACGGAAAGCCCGGCGAAGAAAAGGAAGGCCAAAGCAGCCCCTCAAAGGGAGGAGGGACCGATCACCAGAACGGTAAGCAACCTGCCCAACCCCACTTACAGACCTTTTCCTGTTTCAGAACAAACTGACACATCACTGACATACATAGGGGGGGCATGTTTCACAGGCGGCACTGTCCAGAAGGTTTTAGCTGGAACAAAAGACCACAAACCCCCAGTGGGTAGAATAAATGTAGAAGACCTTGCAGTGAACACCTGTGTAGGTAGAACACAATTAATAGTAATATTCATCTATTTTCTGATAGCCTGCCTTCCTGCACTGTCTGTAGCATATGGCCAACTTCCAAATAATCCAACGTCCCACTACTCTGACCCCTGTGCCCATGAATGTGCTACTCTGCCTACCTCCGAGCACAGGCGAAATGGCCATACCATATTCAGCGAGAATGGCCACACCATATACAGTAATAACTTCCCCAATGATAACCACGAAGCTACCAAAATTAACATGAGCTTAAACCACTTTTCACACCACATAACTGGCAACCCCAGCAATAATGGTATGAACCCTACAGTAACCCTAAGAGGGACGGCCACAAATGGCCACACAGAACCCGATGGGTGGGAAAGGATGACGAAAAACTTTGTAGGATGGCTCAACAGGGCAAGGGAAAGCGATGTGCGAAATGTCAGGACTGACCGCCAACCTTCGACCACAAGCGAATTCCTAAAACTGCTCTACGTAAAAATGATAAATTTCGCAGAACATTCCGAAACCCCCCGAAAATTTGGCACACCAACGGGACGACATATACCAGGGGGGGCCCACCAAGAAAAGGATGTCAAGGGCGTTACAACAGGGGCTTTAGGGCAGTGTAACGCTGTAACTGTTAACTCGACGGCAACACAGGCACAGTGGACGCAACAAAAACGGATGAGGTGGGGTAGAAACAAGCACCCCGACCAGAAACTATGCCAAACAAGCAGGGACAAGCTACATGAGCCCCCACCCTGCAAACCAACGGGCCCCCACCACAATATAAGCACCAACCCTACTGAAACCCTACCAAATAATGGTACAACCGACTCCACACAGGCCAGCAGAATGATAGGAACGCCGAAAAACTTTGGGAATATGCTAAGAAGAGTGGGAGGCAGCCACACACAAAAAATGAGAGCAAACTGCCGACATTCGACCACAAGCGAATTCCCGAAATTGCTCTACGTAAAAACAACCTTTTTTGGAAAACACGCCCAAACGCCCCAAAATTTTTACACAACCACGAAAATACACACAAAAAACGGGGCCCACCCTGGAAAAAGTGCTAGGGGTGTTACAAAAGGGATTTAGGGCGATGTAACGCTGTAACCATAAACTCACGAATGCGAGCAGCACCACACAACCGGAGAGCAACACGACATGGGGCAGAACCACACTACCCAAGGGGGGCACGACACGAAGCTACCAGGCCACTATGGAACGCTGCATTTGCCATAACCCCGATACTCGCTATACTGATGATTACACTAACAACAAGTAGGAAAACTGGTCGCATGTGGGGAACACACAACACAAACAGCAACAACATAACGCGCAGCCGCAGAACACGGGGAAAACGGGCTACAGCGAGGAATGCAGCGGCACGGTGGACACGACCACCCCAAGGCTACAAATTACTCAAGATAATTTACCGTAACGGTAAACCCTTCCTAGTTAGAACAAGGAGACCGGAACACGCAGTAACTGCGATAAAAGAAGGCACCCCAACAAGAGGCAGACCACTAATGCGGAAGATTGAGCAAAGGATGAGGCGGCACACCCGGTGCTGGAAAACAAACATGACGGGTGGGGGGAGTCAGAACCACACGGAAATATACCCGTACAACACCACTACGAAGGGACTATTCGAAAAGAAAGGCCGACTAAACATGTTCCAAATGCAACATGCCCACTCACTATATGAAGATGACCCATTGCCCCCCCTGGTAATAGCCACAATGAGAGAAACACTGAAACCGGGTAATAACAGAGAACCGCACACAACGAAGGCACTGCAGCTACTCGGGAACTCCCGGGGCTTCTGCATACCGGTTTGCGATGGCAAACACTGGAGGGCAGTGCTGGCCGGACCAGACAAAGGAAATGACAAACTGAAGTTCTGGATATATGACTCCTCGAATGGGAGAACCAATGCAACGTCACGCAACACCAAAAGGCTAACAGCGGAAATAACCAACTGGACGGAACACTTGGCCAAGACACTCAACAAACAAGTAACAGTGGAACTGATGAATGTAGGCAACCAAAGCGCGCAGGACCAATACAGCTGCGGAGTATGGGTACTGATGGCCGCCGAAGCTTGGATGCACTACCAAAAAACATGCCCAGGGGGACATTGGCCCACCCACTTCAACGAGGCAGTCAGCAAATGGGGGGCCACCGACAGAACGGCGATAACCGCCTATAGAAAGTCCATACAGCTGCCAGTAAAAGAGATGATAGCCACTGCCGAGGGGCAAAGCCGGACGCAGGTGGAAAGCCAGCGAGCGGCAGAGACCCGGAGGCCTGCGGATGGCCTGAACACGAACCTAGAGGCCGGAAGACAGGCACCACAAACCCAGGAGAGGGGACGCAAAACTACTACGAAGCAACCAGGCCTATGGGAATGGCTACATAGATTAGCCCCCACAACACCCCCAGGTAATGACGGGCAGACACCTGAGGAGCAGCAAGCACAGGAAACCCACCTAAACGAAGAATGGGAGCAAACACAGGACGAACCAACAGCACGATGGGAAAGATTCGTGGACACACGGCTGGAAACACCAGAGGCGTGCCAGGACTCCCGAGAATACCAAACCCCTCTCACAGAACCAACAAAGACTGACATAGGAAAGGACCGTCTACACATGCTCACATGGAATGTGGCAGGACAAAGTGATGCCTGCCTTGACCTAGCCGAGGTCATTAACAAAAGAAGCCAAAACCAACAGAGTCTACAAGTAATTGTACTCACGGAAGTGAAACATGCACACGACAGTGTGATGAGGAGATTTAGAGACATGCAATATACTGCAATAGGCACCAAAACCGAGGTGCAAAAAGCAGAAGGGACAGCTGAACAAGCAATGAAAGGAGGAGTGGCAATACTCCTCGGCAACCCCTACAGCCATGCACACAACCACCATGTCGTCCCTGCGAAACACCTCGAGGGGTACCTCCTGCATGTCGTGCTGCACCTACCCGGAAAGGTGATGTACCACGTGCTAGGCATTTACAACCCGCCAGGAGCAGAGGAGGGCAAAACCAGGGACAAAATACTCAAATATACAACAAACCTACTCAGGAAAACTGCGGGAAAGGCGAACGAGCATGTAGTCATAGGAGGAGACCTCAATGCGAGCAACACCAGCACAGGTAAAGGGATGACAAAAACCGACAAGCAATGGATGAAACTTGCGGAGGAGCTAGACCTCCACAATGTAGGCCCGCCAGTCGATACCACACTGAACTGGGCGAAACACAGGAACATTGACAGATGGCTTGCACCAAGGAACAAGCAGGCGCAATACGAGATGGGGGACACCACACACCTCACCCGGCACCACACGAGTGACCACGAGATGGTGAGCCTAGCAACCCTCCAGTTGGACAGCATAGGCACCCACGAACCATATGTGGACCGCGACCCCCAACCAGGGCACGTAAAGCTGGACACGCCCCTGAACAAAACACACAGGGAAACACTCCAAAGTGTCCTCCTCAGGACACACGACTATGCCAGAACCGCTCAACTGAAACGCATAACAGAGACAGCCACACAATGCAGGGAAGAGGACAACATGCAAGTGGCGCACGCCACCATTGACAGAGCAGGGGAAACAGTACTAAACATACTCACAGAGGCGAACAAATGTGCGCTACAGGACGACGAACTGCCAACCGCTACAGTTGGAGGCACCCCCAACCGAGTGGGAAAAGACCTGCTAATGAGCAAAAAGGACAGAAAGGAAAGGGACGCCGCAATACTCAAGATGCGAAGGCACAAGCAAACCAAACGACACCTACGAAACCCGCACACGGAACACTCACCCCTCCGAAGCCTGAAAGAGGGAGAAATGAAAGGCCCAACGGACAGGGACAACGCAGATGCAAAGGAATGGGTGTCGTGGCTTACTGAGGAGGCCAAAAAAGAAAGGTCGGCGGCGCACAAGGTAGTAAAACAGCACTGGAAACAAGCCAAGCAAAGACACAATGACAAAACCGTAAAGGAATACTGGAACAACCAAAAAAGATACCACAAAAGAATATATACCAAGGCGCAAGAAACAGGCCATGCCCCCACGGCGAACATACAGGCCCTACAGGACAGAGAGGGCAACCTGGCTGTAGGCCACGGGAACATCGCTAACGCACTAGCAGACCACATGGCTCACTCGGCACCATACAGGATGGAGCACCGAAGTCCACCCGACTCGAAACCCCCGCCATGGGAAGACCCAGCTCACAGGGAGCGCCTCATAAAATTGCCAAGACCAGACCCCAGTGGGCTGGACCTCACGATAAGTCGACAGGGCTACAGCAAAGCGGTACACACCCTAAACAACAACAAAGCACCAGGCCCCACCAGGACCCCGAACGAAATTCTTAAGTACATGCCAGAGGACTTCCATGATGCACTACACGCACTCATGCTGGAAATGTGGAACAGCAAGCATGTCCCTCTCACCTGGAAAAAAGGGACATTCTGCTTCCACCACAAGAAAGGGGATGTCACCTTACAGCAAAATTACCGACCCGTAGCCCTGCTCGAAGGGGTATTCAAACTGTACACCTCACAGATAGCAAACATGCTCTCCACGTTCTGCGAAACGCAAGGAATACTAGCCCAGGCGCAGGAAGGCTCAAGGGAAAAAAGGAACACGCTTCGACAACTCACCAGAGTAACCAATGCGATTGAGGATGCAAACGTCTCAGGACGAGAACTACATGGCCTGTATGTAGACTTCGAAAACGCGTACGGCTCAGTGGACCACGACAAACTACTCCAAACGATGCAGTACCTTGGAATACCCGACGAACTCACACAGGTGGTGCGGGATGTCCTAGGTACACATAGCCATGACACAATGTCCATGAACACCAGAGTGGGAGGGGAAACCTCACACAAAACTGTACAGGTGCAAAGAGGACTCCTCCAGGGAGACAGCATGAGTCCCCTCCTTTTCATAATATACCAGGAACCGTTGTTAAGATGGCTAGAAGTGGGAGAGCATGGGTACCAACACAAGTATGCAGCAGAACAAGAAAGGCTAGGCCCCCTCAGGACGACAGCAGGGGCGTTCGTTGACGACCTGCTCATACTATGCCCTACGATTTGCCACATGAGGGCTCAGTTACACAAACTACAGGCATTCTCACAGTGGAGTGAACTCAAAATTAACCTCACCAAGTCAGCCATAACCGGCATTAAAAATGGGGTCTCCATACCCGAACAACTCCATACAGACCTCAAAATGCTGGGACTGGACGGTAAGCTAAGCCACTTCAAGGTACTCAAGCCAGACGACACGTACAAATACCTGGGAGTACTACTTGCATTCACAGGCAGGTGGGACAAAGAGAAAGAGGCCGCCAAGGAAGAGATGAACCACAGAATACAAGCTCTACTACGCTCCCCTCTAACACCTGACCAAAAGGAATACTCCCTTCACTCCGCAATACTGGGGAAATTCAGATATGGACTGCACCTAGGGCTATA